>JAOEHI010052796.1:0-15000 GCA_025447815.1 Percopsis transmontana | reverse complement strand
TGTGGGATATTCTTGCAATTATTATTGCAAGGAAATCAAATGTAGAAAATATCGAACCATCAAACACTTTTTATTATTTGCTCACTGTAACACAAAAACACCAAACAAAAAAGATAGGCCTATAATATCTTAGGTTTCCACTATATGGTGCGTGTCTGGTTCATCTGTCTTTCATCTACTGTTAAAGGGGAGCTTTTCAGTGCCTTTGCTTTTATAGGAGTGCATCAGTCATGCTGCCAAGCCTTTATGCGTCACTCAGCATTGCATCTCTGACCTTGGGCCAAAAAGCAAATATTATATGCTGAAATGAGTGATTATGAATGCATGGGTGTATTTGATCTGCAATTAATCAAACAAATGTATACCCATGTAAACCATGCACCCACGCTCCTATCCACCTATGACACATGCACACACATGCCCACACACACACACAGTCACACTTTCTCTGTTTTTGTCTTTTCAAATCAGACAGGGTGTTAAATGAGCAGAATGGATTGCAGGTGCGATACATTTAGCCTTTTCAAGAGTGTCTTCTAGAATTTTAAAATACACGTCTTACTGTAAAAGGAACTTGAAGTTTCCCTGCAGGCTGCATCATTGAAACGTAAGCGAGGACACTTCCTCTCAAAATGTCTCTTTGCTGTTGCCATAAATACCAAATTACATATGTCACTGGCATGGCGACCTTGTACTGTACAAATAATATGTGTGTCTATGCTCAGAACTGTTTTGATTCATGATAAAAAATGTGTTGTCATTTTTCTCCACCTGGCATGTTGCCTGGCAGCAAAGTCAGACTGCGCTGCTTCTATGAACCATAGAAGGGCTGGCAGTTTGTAGCAAGAGCGGCATCTGTCTGGAGATGTTAACGGGGCTATTGTGTTGAGTTCCAGCGTTCAGGGCCACAGTGAGGGCAGTCGTTGATACCTGCCTGAAAGCCGCAACGCATTGACCAAAATGCTTTTGACTCAAGCCCTGCGCGGTGGGGGACCTGGTCGTAGCTGTGCCCCTAAACCTTTTCCGGGTCCCCCTATTCCTTAGGAATAGCTCCTGGACCCTCCGGCGGAAGCGCCTGTCTCTGGCGTTGTAGATGAGCACGTTCCACCCACTGCTGCAGGCCAGGATCCAAAAGGCGTAAAGGGAGAAATGACACCAGGCGAACCCCAAAACGGTGGCCACCACCAGAACGGCCACTGGCACCACCGAGGCAGACAGCAGCACAGTGAGAATGAGGATGATTTTGGCTGCGCGCAGGTCAGAGTATGTCGGTGTCCTGTGCTGTCGAGACGCCGGGTTGCGGACATTATTGCGCTTGTTGCAGAAGCGGCGCACCGCGGTGAACGTTAGCAGGTTGAGGAGAGAGGTGGCTCCCAGGAGGCAGAGGTCAAAGGCAGGGAACAGGAGCATAACACTCCAACCTCCTCTCATGACACTCTGATTAAAAGAAGCATGAAAATATAGATAGCTTAGATAAGCTCATGTACATACTACATGCATTGAACAACAAATAGCCAGTATAGTATAGTAATAGTATATGAAAAATAACACAAACAGAAGACAATCCTAACCTGAATACCTGAGTAGGGAAGTGTTGTGAGTGCTCCCCTGCTGGTGATGGCACGTAGTTGCACATCTTGCTGCAGTGGCTGTACTCCAGAGTAATCTCCCTACTGAGAAGTGGGGCTGTAGCCAGACAGAAGCAAAAGATCCACGAGAGGAAGACCACAGCCACGGTCCTCTTCTTGGTCACCACCACGTTCTTATGTAGAGGTCTCAGGACCGTTATGCTCCTCTCCATTGACAGGAGGAAGATGGTGAAGACCGATACTAAGGTACAGCCAGCGAATACCGTGCCCACCAGAAAACAAGGGCCAAACCCCTGTAGCTCCTGTTCTATGGGAGACGGCCCCGTCATCAGTCTACCTGCCAGGAGAACTTGGACCTCGGTGTAGACAGAATAAGGGATAACAAAAACTCCAATAGTCAGGTCAGCAACAGCCAGAGACGCTTTGAGGTACCCCTGAGGTGTCCGGAAGTGCGGGGAGCCCAGAAACACCGAAAGACTGATGACATTGCCCAGCATTATTGCCACCGACAAAGCCACCATGAAACAAATGCTGATTATCTGTCTCTTCTCAGAGGTACCTTGGGAACAGTTGTGATGCAGATCCATTGTTCTGTTGTCCTCCACAAGGAATATGGAAAAGAAAGGCAAATAAAAAAAAGAAGGACCAATCTATGGTTAGTGGGTCCTCATCTCCGGCAAAGAGAATTGATAAAATCAACGACTGTATTCCATCGAAGCCTGAAAGAATGCAGAGAGAATAAAAATCTGATCTTCCTTGTATTTTACTCACAATGACATTGTTATTAGAGAATATTGTCTAAATAAGCACCATAAACCAATTCTTAATAATGAACAGTGCAGTTTTTGGCTAACAATGAACATAGAGTCTGAAATGGAATTCTTTGTGTTCTTTTAAAATCACATTGTGTGGTTTTCTTCTGTATTCCCAAAAGACATCACCAATTTTTCCCTACAAGGTCCCATTAGAAAACACCATATAACGGCTAATCGTTACCTCTTTCATGCTGCTCTTTTCCATTGCACTGCTGCATTATATTTGAAAGAAAACCGTCAACTCTTCAGAGATATGTGAGCAGGCTTAGTCATCCACTAACTATTAAGCCTTGCACAGACTGTATTTTTGTGCGTGTTCAAGAGGCAGAGACAAAATCAGTGACGCACTGTGTCACTTCTGCCTTTTTTTTAACCTGCAAATAAATCTAATATATTCCATAATTTCATTGCTTTCAAGATCATTGGCTACTTGCTTGTGCAATTCAAAACTCAAATTTCCAATAATCCAATCGTTATGCCTACTTTGTATACTAATTATACTTGCTTTCTAAATATGCTGTGGCAACTGAAGCAGGCAGCTCTTTCTAAATCCTGAAGTAGGTATTTTAATATGTGAGTGGGCTTACTGATGCATTTGCTTTGTTGATATTGGAATTAAGTCAATTCAAGTGTACAGACGGCTGTAAATTATCACTCACACTGCCAACAAACAGTGCTGATTACTTTTGCAAACATGTAAATAAATCTGAAGACCATGTCTAGGTTTTTATTATTCTAATGGTAGAAAATTTGTAATATATAGTATCATAATTAATGTTCTGTGCCAGAAGCCCTTTGTTAGGACAAAAGATACCCAGGGACTTGTTTTTTTATTTTCTCTTTTAAATGTAAATGTTACTGGTGAATACAGATATTTAAAATCCCTTGAAGGGAAAGCTAAGATGTGGAAATAAACTATACATGTTTTTAAGGAGACATCAGAGCAGATGAGAGACTGTGACAACAGTTGGTATGAGCAAACAAAATGCCAATGAACCCAAATGTCTACATGGATTTCTGTCAACATTATGAACATGTTTCCTCTGATAGCCTCTTTACAGGTTGCAAATACCAGCCTAAGATAGGAATCATTGCAACAAAATATATATCTTTATTTTTCACTAGGCAAAAAATTATACAGCACCCAACTTTATACGTTTATAATAATTTATTAAAAATAGAGCAGGATAGTCTGCTAAATTACCTAATTGTAATTTAATCAACTGAGAATGTACATACTACTATACAGTGCAGTAATTCTTGAAATAATTAATAACAATTCATGAAGCCACTTATCAGTTGGTTTAATTCCAATTCTTCCAACATTCATAAAATGGCATTGGACGCAATTATTTCAACACATTGATGTTGTATCTATTTTTTTCAGGCGTAGTGCATGTTTAACTCTAAAGGATTTTGTTGTTTGATGTTTGATGCTTATTAAAGATAAATTCTCCTGTTTGGGTCAAAGGTATCAGTGTCTGCTGTGTCAGTGAATGTTTTTGAAGGAGCGCTGTAGATAGGGAAGGTACAAACCATGTGTAGTAGTATGTGTCTCCGTACAGCAGGCCCTACATTCCTCAGGGATAAACTTATCTTACACATACTGGGCCTGCATGGACCCCTGAACCACAGGGCAACACTCCCAAATGCTACACCGATACAATACACACACAACAACGCAATGCAAGTTTACATCAAGGGATAATTATGAATATAGACTGATAATTAATATTGACTTGAATTCAGACTTTGTGTACGGCTTGATAGCCTTTTATCCATGCATAGAACATATTTAAATATATATGAGGCAAAAGAATACAGTAGTAATCTTTGAGGCCAGAGGAACCCCACCCTAAATCTCTCAAACAGAATATAAACTAGCCCGACTTGATAGACAATAGAGGGTGATGGCTGTAGCATGAATGGCCAATTGGAGAATCATCAAGTCTATTTCACATTCATTTGAACATTGACTGTATAATCAGCCACATCTACTGGCCACGGCCATCTGTGAAGTACATCCTTTTAAGCACCATTGTTTTCATTTAATGAGGCATTGGCGATGGGGCTGTACATTTCATTGTTATCTGGTCATTGGAAAGAGGTTTTAATGTGTAAAACATGGAACAAATAAAGCAGCCAGATATAGTCAACCAGCTGCATCCATAATGACTGCCTCAAGCTAAATATAATCAGTACCACAAATAATGTTGCCTATTTTTATTTTAAACTAGATTTATTATTGCTCTGAATCAAATTAGTCTATTTAGTGACATGTTGTGTGCACACATCTGGCCAACCAACATTTTAATTTACATTTTTAACTTATTTGGTAGGTAAGTACTTTATTGTATCATTTCAGATTTAAATATCTAAAAATGGATACCTTGATTAAAAGTGCAAGAAAACTAGGTGCAAATAAATCTTACAGCTTGAGAAAAGAGGTCTTCTGTTGCCAAGGATACAGAATATCCACAGAATGTCAACATTTTACATGCAGAGTTGTAGGCTATAACTGTGGCTTATTGCTTAAAATATGTCAGATGGATAAATCAGTATGAATTTACTCTGAATGCACAGTACTTTTTGTGTGAGATCAAATTCTCGTGTCTTTTTTTATTGTCACACAGATTAGTATTTCAAATGTATTTATTCAAATCTGTTTTATTTGTCTATCCCAAAAACTTCACATTCAATATTATGTATATTTATTTTACATGTACATTTTACATTTACAGCATTTAGCATTTAACTTGTATCCAAAGTGACTTACAATTAGTACATTTATCAATAGCTGAATAAGTCATTCACCAGTAATCTTAAGAAAACATTCTGTTAGAATAATGTCAGCAGCATGTTATCGGGGGTAACTTAGCTATACATTTTACAACATACATTATCAACAATCCTCAAAATAATTACTAACAGCCTAAATACCAGCAAAGTGCTTAATTCTAACAGAGCAGGAAAGAGAAGGAAGACAGAGATAATGATAAAGGATTGTATATTACCCCTGTATGTTCAGGAGGAACATACACCTATTAACTGCCATGTGAAAATGAGGAACAATATTGTGAAAGTCTTTTTATTCCAAATCCATTTATTCACTGTTTTGACAAAAGTCTACATCAGTTATATGTAATAGTGATGTAAGATAATTAATGGGACATGTCATTAAAATATATTATTTCTGGCTATAGAATGGAAACTAACACTTTCTGAAAAAGCCTCAATTTTTTGACTCTGCGGGAAGAGCAGATAATTAATCCCTCAGGCCAGTAAGGAGAACATCTGTTCTGAACAGAGAACATTTCACATTTAACGTTCTGTCTTTGACTGCATGCTGTGGGGTCACCCTAACCATGTCAGAACATAGGCTTTGCCTTCAGAAAAAGTGTTCTTCAGTCTTCCACTTATCTTGTGTCAGGTCGGGTGGATTTTTAATTTTGCCAATGTGATTCTGGGAGTCTGGGACTTATATATGAATAAGCGAATTTATGTGAAGGCAGGACTTTCAGTCTAGGTGGGTCGAGACCCAACAGAACCTTTAAATTGTATAGCCTATGTCAATAAAAGGGTTTGTCATGTATGGTTAAGCACTATTATTAGGTCCTTAGTAGGCTATGTCTGGTAGGCTACATATAGAGCCTATCCTCCAATGTGTGAATGATATAGGCTATAGCAGGACTTCAACTTTCACGTCTTGCTATTTGCTTGTTGTTTTTACTGCAGCCTTGCCCCGAATGACCCCCAGCCTGCGTGGCGTCGGCGTCAACAAGAGCGCTAACGACGTGTGAACTTTTGTGCATTACGTGACATTCCTGCATGCTTGAACAATGGCGTCTTTAGACAGGTGCACACCCCACCAAATACCCTTTTACTCAAATTTGTAATGCTAAATAGCACCACTTAAAACTGGTACATTCCAATGTAGTAACTTGAGTGGATGGCACCTGATGCCTTAACGATTTTGAAAATGGTTCTAGTCTGCGATGTGCCTCTTTGTGTAGGCTACCCGTAAATTGGTTGTGTGGCGCTATCTGGATAAGAGGCTATTCATTCACACAAGTTAATAAAGAACAGTAATTTGTGTCGCCCATTGCCTATATACCCTCGAGACGTTAACCCGGCTAGTGCCATTTCATGGCACCTTAGGCAGTGAGGAGTAGCCTATAGGGCGCATCGTCATATTGTCACTGTCAGCTCGGTTAATTTTCCTCCAGGTCCCGCTGTGTCCACATACAGGAGAACAGCGTCCCTTTCATCCAAATTGAACTGACCCCCTACCCGCAGTGAGTGAAGTGTGATTCTTCATGTGGAGAGGGATTAGAACGATCCGTTTGTCTCTCGCGTCTTCATAAAATATCTCCACACCAGCGGGTGTGAAAGCATCACAGCAAAGGGTTTAAACCATTTTGATGGGTCTATTATTAACGCTTTCCAAAGTATAATTCAGTCCGATCCACTATTTCGATAGAGAAAAAAATGTTGATTTAATATTAAGGGATTTAGCATATCGCTCGAGCAGGGTGTTGATAATCCGACAGAGGGCGCTGTAAAATTGGCATTCTAAACCCCGTAAAACCGCAACAATCTGAAAGTGACCAGGAGTGGTCATAAACTATTTCACAATTTTCCAACTGTTAAATGTAGCATATTTGCAATATGGATTTTTAAGATACCCTATTAGACTACACACTAACAACTCGTTTTACGATGAGAACAGCGCTTATTTGAATTGCTTGATTATAGGCTACTTTTAACCGTTATAATTTAAAGTGCGAAAATAAGCATATGTGACAAATATGCGATTGAAAAGTTTGGAGGCGTAATTGTCTGTTGTGAATTACAGTGGCATTTTGGCACATAGGGCACCTGCGGTGAAAGCGTTTATTCTGGACGGGGTGTGTCTGAGGGCGGAGACATGCCCACCCACCCACTGCTTGTGTCCTCTGGTCACTATATGAGGAGACAAGAACCCAAACTCTAATCTACAGCAGTTCGACTTGGCAGTGAATCAGGTCCGTGTGAGGCAGTCAGAAATTGACGAATTGCTGATTTTCCGGCAGGTTTTGGGAAACCGCGAAACCTTCAGCGACCTAACTGGATCTGGCAGAGAATACCTACTAATTTGGAAGTGTTCCTACTTGAAGTGAACCTTCAAAATGCCTCGGTCATTCCTTGTCAAGAAGTATTTTTCCAACAAGAAGCCAAATTACAGCCAATTGGAGTGCAAAGCTGGTAAGATTTCCAACTGCCTGAATTTGATTAAAAAATAGTTTATGTAGCATACTTTTGAGTAGGCTTATACTTAATAGCCTACACGTAGCGGTCTGTCATGCCCATGCATGCCAAATTAGCCAAACCCAGGAAGAGGTATTTTTTAGTTTACTTCAACAGGAATATACATTTAGCTTTAAAAATTGTGGATGTCACTTTGATGTGAAAATATCTCTTGAATCCTGAAAAAGAGAAACCATTCTCACTGTTCCATAGGAAAATATCCTTACGGTAGAAGCTTGACTGGGTTAGTATAAAGCAGAACTGTAATAAAACCCCAATAATGAAAACAAGTTTACTGTGTAATTAGATTATCTGTCCTTTTAAGTGGAAAGCCACCTGACTCCTCTTTCCTTTGCTAGCAGCTGTCCCGGAGCGCTATCCTCTGGCTGAACTTCCAACTCAGGACAACAGCTCGGCCCTCACCTGCTATCCTACCGGCTCACTGTACAGCATAGAAGCCCTGCCTGCGCCCCTGTCCCCTATAACCCCCGAGTCCCCTACCCTGCCCCCGTCCCCCCTGGGACCGCTGGACCTCAGCAGCTCCCCGTCGAGCAGCAGCGGGGAGGAGGAGGAGGATGGGGGACGTACGTCGGACCCCCCCAGCCCGGAAGCCCCCCACCACGTGTACCACTGCCCGCACTGCAGCAAGAGCTACAGCAGCCCCGCAGCTGTGTCCCGCCACCAGCTCTCCCACGCCGCCCAGGGGGAGCAGTCTGCGCTCTCGCTCCCTGGACAGGCGTCGCCGCGCACGGCCTTCCACTGCAAGCACTGCCCCAAGGAGTACACCAGCTTGGGCGCCCTGAAGATGCACATTCGCTCGCACACCCTGCCCTGCGTGTGTCCCACGTGTGGCAAGGCCTTCTCCAGACCGTGGCTGCTCCGAGGACACATTCGCACACATACTGGTGAGTGGGGGGGTGTCATGGACTCTGTGTTTAGTAATTGATTAGATTACCATTAGCTGACTTGGGATCAATCACCAGGGAAGACACAGGAAGACCGGTTGTGCCCAGTGCTTAGTCACTCATTGATATTCATTGATGTCGTCTGGGGTGCTATTGCTTTAAAAAAAAGGCAGGATCTTATCTCTTGATCATGCAGTGTAATAAGCCAATACATGCTAGCCAAGCTGGAGCCCCTCTATCATTAGAAAAATAATGGGACAACTTTTTTTTATAATGTTGTGTTCCTGATCCTGAACCTTTTTTTGCTTTTGTTTGTTTTTCTCTCCCTCCCCAGGTGAACGACCATTTTCCTGTCAACACTGCAACCGGGCGTTTGCCGACCGCTCCAACCTGCGCGCCCATCTGCAGACACACTCCCAGGTGAAGAAGTACCAGTGTGGCTCTTGCTCTCGCACCTTCAGCCGCATGTCCCTCCTGCACAAACACGCGGCCTCCGGATGCTGCCCTGCCCCATAGACCCACATTCCCTATGCTGTGCTGCCTGCTGCTTCACTTCCCTCTGGCTGGAGCCCTCGGCCCATTTGGTGGACACTGTTGATGGGAACACCCAGAGGACATTTTGCTGCAAGTGGTGTCAGGCCAGCCCATTCCCAGGGCAACAAAGAGACTGCTGGAGCTCTCTGTTTTATGACTTGACCCATAAAGTGCCTTCAATATTTTGTATTTTTTGGATTATTATTATTTTTTAGGAAAACATTGAAATGTTTCCATATTTCCTCCCAACCTCTGGGTGTAATGGGTTTTAAGCTTGTGTCCTTACGCATTTGTTAGACCCCCGTCAAGTGTGTGTGAGTTTGTGAGTGTGATGAGGGCAGCTGGACATGCAGTTAATTCCCAGGAAACCCCCATTGGTGCCGGCCGGTCCGGGACTGCGACCACGCTGCAGCTGCCTGTGTGTATGTCTGTGCACTGGGGATGTCATTCCGCGCCATACTCTACATACATGGCATGCATGTATATGAGCAGCTGTGTGTGTGTGTGTGTGTGTGTGTGTGTGTGTTGAGACAGCTGTCTGTGTATGGTGCACTGTGGAGGCAGGGTGCTGAGGGATGGGTTAGCTGTGATCTCAATGACAGGTGACCTCCCCCACCCCCAACTCTTTGCGACTCAAACTCCACAAACATCCTCCCAGCGCACACGCCCGTGTCAAACACCTGGCCAAGTTAGTGTGGCGTTTCACATGAAATGACTACTTAAATCTGACCAAAAGCACCGCCTTGCCTTAGCGTCACTGAAATGAGCATCAGTCCTACTAACTGATCCAGAACCTTTCGAATGTGTCATTTATTTCAAAATACGTTTCAGGATACGTCTGATCACAGATTATATGTGCCATCATATTTTTTTAATTTTGTATTTTTAACCAATGTCAAAATGGAGACTGATATGAAAAAGTGCCGTGATTTATTTTTTGTTGTTGTTTTTGCTGTTTGCGTATGTGCGTGTGCGTGTGCGTGTGTGTGTGTGTGTGTGTGTGTATATACACAATAAAGACATGTTTTTAGAATCTTGCTGTATCTATTTGTCCGTCTATGCTGACACACGAAATACAATTTCCGTAGCCATTGTTGAGGTAGACTTCTAAATGAGATGGTTATGAGAGTTCTGACAGTTTGTGAATGAGGGGAAGAGACCTGGACGGGCAGGGGAAGAGTGACTAAGGTTTGTGTGATACTGAGTGACGCATGGAACACCTGCCCACACCTGCTGGGCTGTCAGCATAGCGCATACAAACACATGGAGAACACATGTGTCATGGTGAGGGGTGAGAGAAGCGTCTGCAGGTGGACAAAAGGAGAGTGCAAACTGTGAAGTGAGCTGAGAGGGGACCAATGAATGTTTAAAGAGACTAAAGGTGTGATGGCTTTAACCCCCACTCAGTCTGCATTACCGTGCCCTCGGTAGCAGGTCAACTCGCGTTACCTCGCAGGAACTCCAGCAGGACGTCCTGTGCACGAGACCAGCTGAGAGAGAGAGAGAAAGCATCCCGGTTGCACATATGGCAAGGTTATGTCCTCCTGACCCACACACACACTAACGCCAGCATGTCTTGGTGAGGTAAAGATGTGTTTCCTCCTGTAGCTCTCAGTAAGGGTGTTGAGAGGTAGGTGTGTGTGTGTGTGTATGTGCGTGTGCACGTGGGGGAGTTTTGGGGGGGATGCACTCAAAGCCACGTATCAGATTGCATGAGTTAGCCTGTGTAATGTAAACAGTACCCTTAAAGGCGCGTGCGCGCACACACACACACGCCTGCACTGGCACAAGAAAACCCCCGTGCGCAGAATTCAAAGCACCACTTGTATCAAGGGGGGTTTTCATTTGTCCGCATATACTGCTCTAGCTTGAGGTGCGAACGCAGTTTTGCTAGCAGACGCCTACACAGTAGTGAGTCAGTGAGGTAGATTGACCAGGCCACAGCGGACTGAACTCTGCTTGATCCCCTGACAATGTCAGGTTTGGCTGGCGCAGAGAAAGGCCAGCATGGTGGGATTGGTGGACAATGGCCTATAAATTCCTTTTGTAGTTCGATTGCATACAAACATGGAGGTGAAATTCATTGCACTTTATCCCAATGCTGCTACTATTTTGCTAAAATGACTACTAAGACATAGTAAACAGTTGTGTAACCTATATACCCTTTCATCATTTTGAAACCTAAGACGTGCCATCTAGCCAGGGGGGCATATTTGGGGTTTAGGGGTGCGTAGGTGGCACTCTATCATTCTGTAGCTGTGAGGCAATGAGATCACTGGACCTGTCACTGTTCTTTTAACTTTGAGTTTGTCTGTGCGCGTGTAATATCATATTGGCCTTGTCAAAGTGTTTTAATGTTCGCAGCGTCACGCATGCGGCCCCTGACTAATGGGACATTCCTGAGCCATTAGTGACAGACACACAATACTATCAAACAGAGAGAGAGAGAGAGAGACATGGTCTCTCTGCTGTCCTTGTAAACTACTCTTAAAGTTGAGGACAGGAAATGTTTGGCTGACCCATGGAGACAGACACATATAACTATGGATGCATGTCATAGTTCTATGGCTTTCTATGTCTCTATTCTGTGGTATTTGCCTGCTACTGCTGTGATTCCCCCACCTCTCTCTCTGTCTCTGTGTATGTGTCTCTGGGACACAGGAAGTGCCCTGTCAGGCTTGTATAAACACGGCCCAGCCAAAAAAGTGCTGGTAAAAAGCATTTGGGTGGGGCCACAGCTGTTTGTGCATGTGTGCACGGTGAATGTGTATGTGTGTCTCCGGGTATTTGTACTAAATGTCGCTGCGATGCGTAGTTTTCTCCACATGCACTGCCCGCTTTATTGGGAATGCCACAGTGTATCAGCGGGTCAGAGCGGGTGCTCTGTATCTAAAACAAGGGTATAATAGTGGAGCCAGGCTTAGCAGAGTGGGTTGGAGAACTGGCTCGCTGGGGGATCAAATTCAAGCCAGCAGGGTTAAGTCACTGGGTTAGAGTTTCAAACGCTCTTACAAGCCACATTGCTCTTGCACAATGGCACTGCCCAAGGCTTTGGTGCCAGCCTCCATCGCTGGAAATATACTTTGCCACTTTGGGAGGCCAGCGAGGCCACTTGGTCAGTCGTCCATTTATTTAGATTTGCACTGACAGGCTGTTAGCTCGCATGTTGTTACTATTCCACCGGTCAGCGCTAACTAGCAGTGTGTGAGAGCCAGGTGGATGAGAACAAGGAGAATGAGGAAGAGAGCGGGAGAAAGGGAGATAGAGAGACTATAAAGTGATTGAGGTCTGGGCTGGGGAACGAGGAGAGAGGGTGACCTGGGGACAAGATGATGGTAATGGATGTGGAAGAGACAAGGAGGCAATGAGGGAAATGGGATAGGGTGATGGAGAGAGAGGGGAGGCAGGGGGGAGGCAGGGGGTGTCTGATAAAGAATGGGAGTCCTGTTTTGCGAGTTGTTTTTCACGCCAGTGGGGAGGAGAGGTCGCTGAGGAATGCCACATGTTGCAATGTAGGCTTGATCAATGACATGTGCTGCTAGGCTGCCGAGCCAAACACTGTGAGGGCAGAAAGAGGTGATAACCGGAGGGTTTTAGTTAAGAGCCTACTGAAAACCAGCCAAATCACATTGACACACACAGTCACGCACACTCACACACACACACACACACACACAAACACACAAAGAGCTCAGATCTCTGAACAAATAAACCACTTTTACCCAAGGACAGGATATGGTCTCTAGGAGGGGGTACACGCCATTTCCTGCCCACCTCCGCACTCCCGCTGTCCCCTTCAATGCCGCGTGTGTGTGTGCGTATGGTGCTGTGCTGTGCCGCAGAACCTCACACTTTGGCCATTAGAGGTCAGAGGGCAGGTTGTGAGTCACTGAGCCTTCCTTCATGGACCTAGCATTCTTGAACAGGACCAGCGGACCTCTACTCATTTAGCAGCTGAACAGATATTCCAGTGCACTCCGCCAATGAATGTCATTTTGTCAGACCAGCTAATCTACTTATGCACATACAGAACGGATTGGCATGTCAAAGGAGGGCACCCACACAACACACACACACACACACACACACACACACACACACACACACACACACACCGCAGCGTGTGCTAGGCATTGAGTCCAGCAAGTCGTGACATGTGCATTAGCACAGTGGAGAGGAACAACACGATAAATAGGCAGGAGAATCTTTGGAGTGAAGAACAGTGGTTCAAGGGGGTGAGGACCCTTTTGTGGTTCATGAGATGCTTCTTGGTGGCGCCTCGAGATGACTTCAACAATTTGAAAGATTTGTTTTTGTTAGTTTTTCATCTCATTTTATACATTTTTCAATCAATTTTGCAAAAATGTGCATTTTCTACCCCCAAACGTTTCAAATTGTGTCGACACAGTGTATCTATATTGCAGTTATCTATACTGTGTATTTTATGCTATTGTGTTGTGCTATTGAGTGGTTCCAAGCTATCCATTACTTCATCCTGGGAGCCACTGGTGTAGAAATCAGTACAGACTGGGAAGTCAGGTCAGATGAGAGCCAATACAGCGGCTAACAGGGGAGAGTTGGGCATGTTAGCGCTGACCGGAGGAATAGTGGCAACATGCGAGCTAACAGCCTGTCAAGTGCAAGACAGGAATAGCAGGTGACGATCACTTGCCTCTTTTCCCTCACGTTTTCACATCCCCCCTCTTTGTTGGGTCTCTCTCTCAATCTCTCTCCCTCTCTTTCTTTCTACACCCCTCCACTCTCCTCTGTCTCTCTCCTCTGTACCGCAGGTATTCAGGTATTTACCCCTGGGCTGCCCGCGGTGTTGCTCCGAGATGCAAGGTGCACTTCTGTCCTCCTGTCAGGGCCTGTAGTGGCCCGGGGGCCGGCCAGGGAAGGCCCCGCACCACTCTATTGTCCCCATGCATTCCAATCAACGAAGGACACAAGAGAGAGGGGCAGGGGGGACACACAAGACGGTCTGCCTCGAGTTGGGTCGTGTGTGTGTGTGTTGGTGTGTGTGAGTGTGTTGAGTGACTGCAGAGAGCACAGATTGTCTCCCCTCTCTCCTCCCCCTTCTCTCTTATGTTTCCCCTCCCTCAAGGTGCTGGAAGGCAGGCAAATGCACCTGCCTGAAATCCACCCCCCCTGGGGCGAAGCCTGTACCCACCCCCAGTCCCCCCACATCTCACATCGCCGAGGTTTTTTTTTACAATAACAACACGCGGTAAAATGTTGGAGGAGGAAGCGATAAACAACGTGAACCATCCAAAAAACAGGAGGGGCAGTCAGTCTCGTCTCAGCCTCTTTCGGCCTGTAGTCACGGGTTCCTAAGGAATTCACTTGCACAGCCTCATTCTGCGCACATCCCGACCCCTCATTCGCCGCGCCGAGAGGCCATGTGATACGCAGAGAGCACGGAGACACTTAAGCCATTCCACCACGGTACATGGGAAACAACAGTAAATCACAGCTATGAATGCTGGTCTGACGTCTTCTCTCTATCTTTCAAACACACCTTCACTGGACATGGACCCTGGGTGCTGTGCGGCATCCCGTAGCGTCCCCCAGTGCGGTGTGAGCACATTAGCTAGCTGCTAGCTAGAGTCCAGCCTGCATGGCAAACATGCCATGCTGCCACATTGCCTGAGATGCTAGCTAACCTTGCACGCCAGAACACATGATCTGCTTTGTGTGTGTGTGTCTATGTATGTACTTTATATCAGGGTTGTTACAGAGATAGAGAGAGAGTGTGTGTGTGTGTGTGTGTGTGTGTGTGTGTGTGTGTGTGTGTGTGGGGGGGGGGGGGTGTAACCAGAGCCTTTAGTACGAGTAGGGACAGGTGTGCCACCACCAGAACACCCCCCCCGG
>JAOEHI010052794.1:0-16146 GCA_025447815.1 Percopsis transmontana | reverse complement strand
AGAGAGAGAGAGAGAGAGAGAGAGAGAGAGAGAGAGAGAGAGAGAGAGAGAGAGAGAGAGAGAGAGAGAGACACAGACAGCAGCCGCAGCGCACAGGGTCAAGTGGCAGACGGCAAAGCTTCCATATTTGCATATTCACAATGAGTGATACAACACATTCTCTCCATCTTATGAGGGCTTCACCGCCACATGAATATGTAATGCTCCCACCCAGTCCAGCAGGTCTGCGGTGGGAGGGATACAACTTTAGGGTAAGGGCAAAGTCAGCATTAAACTTCTGCCAACTGTTCAGGGTTTCCTAAGGAGTCGTCCTCCTCTGAAACCTGACCTCTGACCTCAGTCGAGTCCAAGCGATCCCCCAAATGCGCACGAGCCCTTCACTACGGTCACCACCGTAAATCTCCATTCGTGCCGACTGCCGACCCATTAATTATTCAGCCGTGCCAACAGTTTAGCGCCCGTAAATGAAATACAATGATTATTTAATAGTGTATAACTGTTACGGAGGCCTCATGACATATTTAAAAGGTGGTGAATTATTAAGTTCTCACCTTCACGGTTTGTCCAGCTTCAGGGCCATCCTGGTGGAAACAAAAAGAGGTAATTAGGCAGAGTTGGGAATTTAGAAATACTGTAATTAATAATTCAGAGACTATTTTAATTTCATATGAGCCAGTGTGTCTTGCTACTTTCACCATATGAATAAAAAAGTGTTTTTTTGTTTTGTTTCATTGCCTCTTTTGTCCCCAATGTGAATGTTTCCTTGCATCGTGTTCTTTAGAGTAGAGCTGAGCAGAACAACACATTAGGACTTGATCTGAGGACAATGAGTGCATTCTCATTCCGTGTAGACGGCGAACGGCGGTTGGTGAGCTTTTCAGATTACACGCTGCCCTGCTGTGTTCATCCACCGGCGTAGGCCTACATTTGGTTTGTGTTTTGTGAGAGGCCATAACATCGTCAAGAGATGCTTCTCTCCCCCCCCCCCCCCACACACACACACACACACACACACAAGAACCCTCCAGCGAGGTTGATTTGGATGATTTTATTTGTCACTGGATTGACATGCTGGGGGGAGGGGGGGGATCTCCTTTAATGTGGTGGCTGGTCTCTCAGCACTCTAACCTAGCTGTCACAACTAATCTCACATCACCCCTCCGCTCACCTCCCGAGTCTCAGAAAATCATATCCAGCTAAAGATTACTCTCTGCCTCTTTCTTTTCTCTCTCTCTCCCTCTCTTTCCCCCCCCCCTCTCTCTCTCCTAACCTGTGAAAAGATTTTTTCCCTGACAAGGCTGCCACAGCATGCTAGGTGCTATTTTGATATTAGCATATATATCACTGGTTATGTAGAATAGGCTGTCAGTGTGATGAGAGGCTGTCAGGGAAGTGGTGCGGGCGCTCTGTATTTAGCAGGCCTCATCCAGGCATGCTTTCGCTTTGTTTGCAAAAGTCTCTGAATACAAGAGAAGCAAAGCAGTATTTGTCTAAAGAGAAGTAGGTGAGCGGGTGAGACGGGGGGTGGGGGGTTCAAATGTACTGAAATGTATGCTTCAAAACAGGAAACATGCGCTTTGTGATTTTGTGAACTGTATACGTGAGGCAGGGGACATTATGAGGGCAGTCTGCGGCCTATAAAAACTCCTGACTTATCACAATGTATACACTACACCTGCAGTACAGCACTACCTCTTTACACAGCAGTGTTACTGCAGGGCATTTCACACAAATAAACACGTTCATATCTTGCACCTCACTTCTCATCTGCAAAAATAGATCCATAATCTCCACTTAAGTGAGACATCTACATATTTATTTGCTCTTTGGCATTGGGATTGTATTGTATGCATCAGGAAGAGAGTTACTATGGCAATATTTTACACTTTCTGCTAATGACAAAGCTACGCCTAAAGTGAAAACTTTTATAAAATAACATGGCAGCATTTAAAAGCACACAGAAGTGGTCGCCATGTCAGCAAACTAACAGAGTTCCGCACTAGCATAGATACAGTCAATAAGTATCCACGCTACCGCTTTCACGGCGTTTTCAAAAAGACCCGCGTCCCCACAGGAAGGCCACCTGAGGGGGGAAACTAAACATCTCTGAGCTGCCCATGCTCAGGTTGCTGAACATGTGACCTCATGCAGTTCCTCCGGTCCGCTCCGTTCTCCGCCTTTGTTGTTCACGGAAACACACCTCTGCTCTGCCCGAGCATCGTCATGTGATCTGGCATGTGACGTCAGCGTTTCAGATGCCTCCACTTGGGACAGCTCCGTATCCAGAGATGGTAAACACTGGGTTACTTAGTGTGGACTGAAGCCCTTCTCCAATGTATTTGTGCTAGTGTGGACATTGGCCAAGTCAAATAAACAGAGCTTACACGCCCTACCTGGATGTAGCCCTACCTGGATGTAGCCCTACCTGGATGTAGCCCTACCTGGATGGCGATGGTGAGAGAGCTGGCGTGGAAGTGTCTCTCCACCAGACCGGCCACCCTCTGTGTGGTGCTGAACAGGTCCGCCACCTCATCTGGATGCAGGTCCCGGAAGCGCTCGACGGGCCTCAACGGACACACCAGAACATCTGAGCACTCTGATTAAGGACCTGTGCGAACGTCCAGGAAAGGTGAAGGTGGGCGAAGGCCAACCTCACCATGAAAATAGAAACATGAAAATAGAAACACATTTCATAACAAAATCCCTTTCAAATATATCATAAGGTCTATATCTTGTCACGCAGATGTAATCTCACCAGTATATTAGGGTAACTGCGTATTTTCCTTCATTACAATGCAGTGTCCACAATCCCAATCAACCTGCTGCCGCATCCTGGAACGGACATAGGACAGGTTCCTTCGCCCCCACACCGGTCTACCAGCGAGCTCTCCAAAGAGAAGCCCCTCCACTTTGTAAAAGTGTATGGCGCAGTCCTATGTATAGCAATTTTGTCATGTTAGTATTTAGTTTAGAACGACAAGCTTTGTAAAGGCAATGCGCTTTGGTGGATAGCTGAAGTCACGTCCGTAACGTTTTTCCTGAAAAGGTATTTCAGGAATACGTTTGAAATGCAAATGCATCCAAACTTTCTGTGAAAAACTTTTATCAAGGTTATATGCTACCGTCATATAGTTTTCTCATCTCATATCTTCCCCCCCCGCCCCCAAGTCCCCGTCTCTCGTGCTTATAACTCAGCCATTAGAACATGTTCGTTTCCCGTGTTACCGACGTGACAGTTATGTCCATGATGTGATCATGCACTATGCCATGCCGGTAGCTGGCACACCATCTGTAGCAGGCAAGCTTATTATGATACACAGTCAACGGGAGCCATTCCGGGTGTACAGTACTCTCGATCACTAACTACTTTCACTTTGCCAACCATTCACCTCCTCATGTAATGAACTGTCCGGCCAGCCGGAGCATCGCATGTGGTCACATGGCATGGCATAATAAAGGGCCCGTTTCTTCCTCGGACACTCAGGCGGTCCCACAGTTTCCCCTGAAGCAGCGTTGTGATGACTCTATACACTTTGCCTTGGACCATGCGATATCAGCTGATGGGCAGCTGGTACAGCCTGACTCAGCTGTCACATTCCCACATGTTGTAATTATTAGGGACAGACTGTATCGGGTGAGTTGTGACACCCGGACAGGGGAAGAAGATATGCCATCGCTGGTCTCGAAGGCCCCTCACTTTAACACTAAAGCGTACAGTGGCCCGGTTCTACCGGCTGGGAATCTGGGCGGACGTTCACCGCGGGTGTGCGTTACGCCCTGACTGCCAGCTAGTTAACCATCGGGCAATCCCCAGGGTGCGTTTGCGTCCACTCGACTGGCGGGACATGGACCTCATCGGGCCCTTGGAGCGGAGTGCTCGTGGTTAAATGGAACCTCCAGCCATGGCAGCGGGCATAACAGCGCCCTTACCTTGCCATGCCCACCTGGAAGCAAGATGTCTACCCCCTACCTGCTCCTTAATACTTGTACTTTAAGCCACTTTGGATACAAGCGCCTGCTAAATGACTAATAATGTAATTGTAAAACATATTATGATAATAGAGGGAAATAAATGAATGAAGCGACTTGCTCCTCAGAATCAGATCTTCAGGGCCTAATGTGTCACAAACGAACACACGATATAATCCAGATGCAGCACTGACCAGCCATTAGGACATGTCAGATCTGCGCGACGGCTCCAATACAGCAGCTATAGCGATAACACACATAAAGCCCTCGATTCTTGGTATACTTTAATTACTTCATCTTACTTTCCAATAGGAGCAATCCCTATATTCTTTACTCGCCCCCGGGCGGATCAAAGTTTCCTTTTCAAATGCCAGCAGGCGTACATTGGCAAAATAATTTGCGATGATGAATCAAATTCAAGTCAAACAGAGCAAATGAAATGTACCAAAACACTTTGATTTAATGAAGCGGAACCTTTCCTCCCAGCCAGCGCTGTGCTGCTGAGTTCCCACACAAGGCAAAGGGAAAGGGGGGTCATCAATAAGATGTGTTGGAGTGAAAATAAGGAACGCGGGTGAAAGACTTCATTTCCCTCACGTTGTGAGAGGATGATTATATCGCTGCATTTCATGGCACGATGGCCTCGCCTGGGGCCCGTTCATCTCCGGAGCCGAACACCGCGGCCCAAATCATCAGTTGGCTCCGCCAGGCAAGGCGTCACGCCTCACGCCAGCTGACAGCTGTCACCAGGGCTCGCTCCTGGTGTGATGGCGTCGTGATGTAGCCGTGACTGTGACGCTTCTCTCAACCTCCACTGGACCCCGAGACACACTAGGTAAACACGGCCAACACGGCCGCTCGACCGCTCGACCGCTCGACCGCCACCTGCTCCCGGGCCATGTGTGGTCTTTGTGACATCATGCTGTGATGACATCACCATTCTGAAGGGCCAATTACCTCCTGCGTACAACTCTAAAGGCAGTGGGGTTTAGTGGGGAAGTGTTTCAAAGCCTGTGACCACGGTAACCTCCCAGGGCGTGTTGGGTCTTTCCGACATCACGCCCTTGGTGACATCATGTCCTGAGGACAAAAAGGACGTGTTGCATTAAGCCCTACGATGTGAGTTCAGATACAGTGGAACCCAACGGAGGTTCTGTAGATTCTGCTCAATAAATACAGCGATCACGTCAGTGTGTGGACTTACACTGAGGCGAGGAAACCATATAGCCAACCTATCATCACTGTTATAATAACCTAAAGCAGTAGAATATTAACTGTGTTCGCACGCAGTCACCGCAGGCTTCTAGCCTGGGCCCACACCAACACATTCGTTTACATGCATTCAAAGTTGAGCAAGCATACAGCCAAAGTTTTGCAATGCATTGTGGTCCAAGCCCCTCAGGTGAGGTTAGACAACAGGTCTTTCATCACAATGGGAACGCCTTTATCCAACACAGTCCCACGGCAACAGAGGCCCGCCGAACTGAGGGGTAATCTCAGTTTAATCAACCGGGCAGCTTTTCACAAGGTGCCAGCACCACGAACCTTTCACTGTGTGCCAGCGCACCAGCGGCACCCCTCACAGGGGCCCTCAAACGGGCCAGCGTTTACTGCTTCCCCTCCTAAACCAGCAGGCCATGGCAGGGGCCGATATCTCCGGCGCGGGATGACTCCATTCTCTCCCGGTCCCCCCGGTGCAACGTGATGGAGGCCCTGCGCATTCCTCCTCCAACAGAACCGTCTGCTCTCGCATCCCATTATTATCTGTCACAACAGTCGTTTGCCTGCTCTCGTTGGACTCACTTGCGGGGGTCGCGGTGCATGTAATAAGAACAAGGCATCATAGATTGGTTTTACATTGCAAATGCAATCATTTCTTTGAGGGAAAACATCTGCCCCCCCCCCAACACAACCCAGCGTTATCATTTGTACCGCTACAATGACTTCTCCCGAATCTGGCAGCAAAACCTTTCTGTGACACCCCCCCCACCCCCCCACACCACCACCCCCCCTCCCCCAGGTGGAAAGCGAGCTTAGGATGGATAAATAAACAGTACTGTAGCCGCGTGCTGTAATTGGATCGTAAATCCCATTCTAGGAGCTAGACAGCAATTCAGGTGTGGTTTCTACACGGGGTGGGGGTGGGGCGATACCACAGCGTCGTCTGATAATTAGAGATCCGCATATGGGCTGTGACCTGGTAAATGGCCGAGGGCACAGGTCGCCATCCCAGTCACGGCAGCGGAGCAATGGGCAAAATGTCAATTTGTGTTCCTTATAGAGCCATATAGAGACGGGAAAGGAGGATGTTCACGCCGTCTCCACATTCCGCCTCTGTAATATGGTGAGAAAACGTTTAATTGGCAGCTCAGAATACATAATAGGATGGGTCAATTCATTCAATTGTCTTTAATTGTCGCATTTATCCCAGTTATCCAAGATGATTGGTCTGGTGGGTTCAACAGGAGAGGTTGGCCCGGAAATAAAAGCGAGTCATACTTGTATATTATGTGCAGAGAAGGCGCGCGCACACGCGCACACACACGCGCGCACACACACACACACACTAAGGTGTAATTCTTCAGTTTACATGCTAGCTCTTGCTACCTAATTATGCGTCATGTCAACAGGTTTGCCTACCTAAAGCAAACTGTCACAGTGCTAATGTGATCGCTCCTTAATGCCAACAGGTTGTCTCATCTGTGCTTACTTAATAATACCTTGATGGAAACCTACTACGTATTCAATACAAATGTCAGTCCATTTTAGACAGTTGTTTTTGCTGTGAAAATATTTGTTACATGTACATTTACATTTAAGCATTTAGCAGTCGCTTTTATCCAAAGCAACAATTAGTTTACATGCATGCGTGTGCGTGTGTTTGTACGTGTGCGTGTGTGTGTGTGCGTGTGTTTGTACGTTGTGCGTGTGAGTGTTAGTACGTTGTGCGTGTGTGCTTGTACGTGTGCGTGTGTTTGTACGTTGTGCGTGTGTGTGTGTGCGTGTGTTTGTACGTTGTTCGTGTGCGTGTTAGTACGTTGTGCGTGTGTTAGTACGTTGTGCGTGTGTTTGTACGTTGTGCGTGTGTGCGTGTGCGTGTGTTTGTACGTGTGCGTGTGTGCGTGTGTTTGTACGTGTGCGTGTGTGCGTGTGTTTGTACGTGTGCGTGTGTGCGTGTGTGCGTGCGTGCGTGCGTGCGTGCGTGTGTTTGTACGTGTGTGTGCGTGCGTGCGTGCGTGCGTGCGTGTCTGCGTGTGTTTGTACGTGTGCGTGTGCGTGAAAGAGAGTGGGGAAGAGAGAGAGAGAAAGAGAGAGCCTATAACACAGCGTCTAGGCTGTTGCACGCAATGTTTCTTCTGTAAGTTGTAATCTATAACTGCTGCGGAATGCTGCTTTGTCACTTTTGAACCCGCCTCGTCCAGCCCGCACCAGCGATATTTTCTGGTAAGCTTCCCCGACCCTCGGGACTCCCCGTGGGACCCTCGGTGAGTGTCAGCAGCGGGCCAGAGAGCTTCTTCGTAGCGTCGCTCACGTGACTTCTCACGCAGCTCGCACTCCTGCTGATCAGATCTTATGAGTTTCTTTTCATCCAATATTTAAGCTTTTAATACGAGGTGTTCAGTCAGCATTCCTGTTTATATTGTTCTTAATTGAATCAAACCGATAGTCAGGGCGCTGCCTCAATATTGCCTAGACCTTGGCAACGTGCACGCACACACCACGACACACACACACACACACACACACACACACACACACACACACACTCTGCACTGTATCAGCCCCCGAAGCATGTAAATAGTAATTACAAGCAAACAAAAACATCTAATTAAAAGCTGAGGCATATGAAATGATGCAATTTTGTGCAAGTGTGTGTGTGTGTGTGTGTGTGTGTGTGTGTGTGTGTGTGTGTGTGTGTGTGCGCGCGAGCAGGTGTTGGGCAAGACAGGGAAACATCTAGAGCAACGCAGAGCGGGAGAGAGAACCCGTCTTACCTACCTGTCTTGCCTACCTGTCTTGCTTACCCGTCTTGCCTACCCGTCATTGCCTACCTGTCTTACCTACCTGTCTTGCCTACCTGTCTTGCCTACCCGTCTTACCTACCCGTCTTGCCTACCTGTCTTACCTACCTGTCTTGCCTACCTGTCTTACTTACCCGTCTTGCCTACCTGTCTTACTTACCTGTCTTGCCTACCCGTCATTGCCTACCTGTCTTGCCTACCCGTCAAGCCTACCCGTCAAGCCTACCTGTCTTACTTACCCGTCTTACTTACCCGTCTTGCCTACCCGTCTTGCCTACCCGTCTTGCCTACCCGTCTTACCTACCTGTCTTACCTACCCGTCTTGCCTACCCGTCTTGCCTACCCGTCATTGCCTACCTGTCTTGCCTACCTGTCTTACCTACCTGTCTTGCCTACCCGTCATTGCCTACCTGTCTTGCCTACCCGTCATTGCCTACCTGTCTTGCCTACCTGTCTTAGTTACCCGTCTTACCTACCCGTCTTGCCTACCTGTCTTACCTACCTGTCTTGCCTACCCGTCATTGCCTACCTGTCTTGCCTACCCGTCAAGCCTACCTGTCTTGCCTACCCGTCAAGCCTACCTGTCTTGCCTACCCGTCATTGCCTACCTGTCTTGCCTACCCGTCAAGCCTACCTGCCCGCCCGACTCCATGCCAACTGGACTCATTACAAACCAATAAGCAGTCCCTATTTCTCCTCCATGTTCTGCCCTCGAGGAAACTCATTTCATAAACTCTGCGCACCACACACACTGAGGCACGGGCCAATTTACTACAAACATGTAGATCATTTATGGACACAATCAGGGATTAATCATCAACTATTGACTTGTTCTACTGATAATTACTGCAGCAGAACGTCTAGTGAACACCCCCGTACAGGGAGCACACAGAGAGGAGCACACAGAGAGGAGCACACAGAGAGGAGCACACAGAGAGGAGCACACAGAGAGGAGCACACAGACAGGAAGTGGAGGAGGTAATCCACTTCTCCTGCAGACGCTGAGAGCTTAATGGCCCTCATTTACGGAGCACCTGTTCAAGCCTTGGCTGCCTCACACCCCGCGGCCCTCCACAACCCCCCTCTGTCGGCTGCGGGGCGGGTCGGCTGCGGGGCGGGTCGGCTGCGGGGCGGGTCGGCTGCGGGGCGGGTCGGCTGCGGGGCGGGTCGGCTGGCCGCGTCCTGGGCTGAGGATATGTGGGGGGAGGCGTGCACAGACGAATCCAAACTGTTTTAGAATGATGACACGTTACATACCTCTCAAGGCAGCTCAACTGTTCATGCATGCCATGATGTGTTCCCACCTATCCTACTGTGCTGCTGTACGGAGCCAGGCTCCACAGTCAACTGTCAAACCCACTATATCCCTATAGAAACAAGCCCTGAACATAATGGATCAAACACAAAGGAAATGGCACCAATGTATAATGTCGGAAACAGTACAGGTGGCTCGGTTATGACATCATCAAGTTTTCTTTCATCGCGTTTATTTTTTAAATGTGTGAACAATCTCGCCCCAGCGGTACTAGTCCTTGCGTGACCAAAACAAACACTAATAGAATCACCACTAGGGGATCGGCAAGTGGCAACTGTAGGGTGGCTCAGAGCGGAGCCACTTTCACCCCTCTCGGTAAAAGGGATCCATGTTTGGAATGCCCTACCAACTAAAATAACAAAGGGATCAGAGAGCGTTTAGTGAAAAGGTGGAACACTGGCTCAAACTGGCTCAAACTGAACCAAACTGAACCAAACTGGCTCAAACTGGCTCAAACTGAACCAAACTGAACCAAATTGGCTCAAACTGAACCAAACTGAACCAAACTGAACCAAACTGAACCAAACTGAACCAAACTGGCTCAAACTGAACCAAACAGGCTCAAACTGGCTCAAACTGAACCAAACTGGCTCAAACTGGCTCAAACTGGCTCAAACTGGCTCAAACTGGACCAAACTGGCTCAAACTGGCTCAAACTGAACAAAACCTGCCGTCATTGATCCCTAATCACGGACACGTACACACACAGATAGAGGAATAGACACGCAGAGACACACATACATACATATTCATAAAGACTACGCGCATGCACACACACATGGACACACACGCCCACAGTATCGTGTACGCAACTCATGTAAAGGATTAACGTTATGTGATTATTGTATGATCATGTAAAGAATGTCACTACCTATTGTGTGCTTATTTTAACTAATATATTTTAGCTAATGATGATATGTAATGGCCATTCTTAAGTAGAAAAGCCTAACCGGGGACAGGGACACTCCTGTTTCATGGGTGTTTTTGCATTGTCCCTGACAAATATATTAATATATTAATGAAAAATGTATCCACTACAGATGATAATACTATCACAGTATACTTATACATACTTTTATACCAAACGCACCAATAAACACACATGAAGTCACACATTTGAACCTTTAAAGCACAGTTACATTTGACTTCAAACCACGGCAAAGAAAATCAATGTGACGAACCATCCAATTGTTTCTCCATTTCTGAACGCCCCCAGCAGCACTGGAGAGGTGTGTGTGTGTGTGTGTGTGTGTGTGCGTGCGTGCGTCCCCCGCCTGCCAATGAGGAGCTGAGCGCTGACAGGCGGCGTGGCGAGGAATAAGTGCACCCCATCATGTTCCTTTCAGGAACAAAGCCCGGCGCCCGTCACGGCCCCGCCTCCGGCTGCCCACGGCAACACACGCCGTCAACACACGCCGTCAACACACGCCGTCAACACACGCCGTCAACACACGCCGTCAACACACGCCGTCAACACACGCCGTCAACACAGCCCATAAACACACATCATTCCTGGCATCGCCAACAGGGCGGGAGACGCACACAGAAGAAGAGTCAGAAACTCAATTCGCACGCCGTCGCTACTGAGCTCTGACAGGTATTGTGGCGAAGGAGAACGGGCTTGTTTTTTTTTTTCAAATTAGCGATGCATTGTTCCTGAGGCCCGGCATGACAATGCTGTTTCTGTGCCTGTGGCTGAAACGTGCTCGCAGCTGATTGGCAGAGAGGAGCCAAACACACACACACACACACACAGGATAAGACCAGGCAAGGGCACAGCGATGGGACGAACCTCCCCTGTCCCCTGAACTGGTGCTGGGCCAAAGAGATCCTCCAGTTCGATTGGCGCCCAAAAAGATCCTCGGGGTCGGTACCGAGTCTGCAGTCATACGTACCAGCCATACTCCCCCTCCTTGCACTACAGGTACAGAGCCACTGACAGCTGTTTAGCTTGTTGCAATGTAAATCCAACTTAGAAAAACACTACACGCAGCTAACAAAGCTAATTAGCATAGGAGGTCGATGAAGGCAAAACGTCCCACATTACACTTTAGGGGTGATCCCACACAGATAGCATTTTTGTGTAGCGGCCTGCTGTTATTTTACCACGCCCCGACTCAGCACCTGGCTGTCTCCCTCCTTATAAACCTCCACGGTAGGCCTACTGAATGCTCGTGGACAAGGTGCTCGTAGCGGTAACCCGAAGGTTACAGCGCTCGGACAACTCCAATCACCAAAATGACCTGGACTTCCTGGCACCTCCCTGAACACACGTTCAGTATTGCCCATGTTTCTTAAGCCTCCCAGGTGCACACATCAGCTGCCGCCACTCACGTTTGCCAAGAGACACACACTGCTGTGGGCCATTGCTTTGCTTTAGTGCTACTTTAACGTTGTCGACAGCGCCTCTCTGAGAGAACATTACTGGCCTGCAGTAGGAGATCCTGCACTTCAGGAGACAATGAATCCAAAATCAAATTGCCCCCGTACGATCAATCAAGATTAAACGACAGTTCTGCAGCAGCAATATGGCCTGTGGGAAGAGCCAAAGCTGGTTAGCTTGCCAGTGCCTGCAGCTAAATATCTGATGTATGATATAGACAGAACCAGAACCTTCACCCCCCAGTAACACACACACACGCACGCACGCACACACACCTTATCGGAGGGTGGAATTATTCAATTGCCGCGGCAACATTGATGATTTATGATTGAAATATCTGCCCTGTCCTGAAGCGCCAACAGAAGTGCAGGATAAATAATCGCATCAGAAAGTGACGCAGGGCTAGTTACGCACACTCCCCGGCCCATGGCTCGGGAGCCACAGCCAGGGCAGGTTCCTCACTTCTGGATTCTCACTTCCTCCTCCAGCGGAGAAAGGGGACTTACCGGTGAGCCTTTGGCTTTAGGAGTTGTCCCCTCCACCGGGTGTCGTGGTATTATTTTATTAAAGAGCATAAAAGAAAGCTTGTGTATGACGATGCATCTCAGGCGATGTTGCCGAGTAACGCAAAAGTAATGTAGCGAGCAGTGTAACAAATGACCTTCTACAGGGAGCAAATAGGTAAAGTAACGAGTAATGTATAATACATTGCTTTTTTTGAGTAACACTGGCAGAAACACATGGCGCTGTGAGGCAGCAAATGGCAAACCTTTCTTAAAGGTGGGGGAACGCTTAAGAGTACATGTTCTCACGCTACTGAGGCTGCCTTGCTCTCTTAAAAGACAGAACCCCTCCCTCCTGCCAATAACCAGCACAACCCCAACTCAATACTGTGTGTCTAGTGTCTCCAGCAGAGCCTGCCTCCACAATAATCACTTAACTGTCAGCCAGGATTAGACAGCCTTAAGCCACCTTGAGCCAATCCACAGGCTGAAGGGAAAATCCAGGGAGATGTGTGGCGACAGCGTACAACTGGGCCAACGCGGTCGGGTTGCAGAGAGCGGAGAAAGGAAGACAAACCTCCGTAAGGAATCACCTGGGATCACGAACACAACTCTCTGCTTCAAATCCCAATCTCAACAGGATCACTACAAGCTTTGAGCAAACTGAAGATTGGTTGTAAAGGCTTTAATAATACACTTCTATAAAGGCACGGGACTGGCCCGAAGACCGGGGGAACCCCTTACTCATGAGGTCAGCCGGTGGGCAGCAGGAAGATGATCCCTGGTCTTTCTGTCCACAATAGAATGAGTTAAGGACATATGGTGTAAGGCGCAGACAGTACTGGGTTTCTCATAAAGGATTAACCAGGCCTTGTGTGGTGCCAATGCTTATGACTACACACTGTGTGTCTACTCTATGTCTATGGTTTACAAAAACCTGATTTATATCACACACAGGAAGGAATATTGCCAATTCACGAAGCTCCATTTGTAGGTATACGCCTTTCTTGTACGAGGACTAGTACAGTACAACAATCCAGGGCCTAGCATGTAAAGGATGGATTGGTTTAGTGGAGACTGAATTCACTGCAAAGCCAGGATAGTTTTAGCGAATAACAAATATATTACTGGTTCTGGTTACAAGGACCAGTCACATTTTCACAATGCATATTGATGGAAGCCAGACTAAAAATGTAACAATGGGTAACATTGGAAGGAGTCTACTAGATTTACTGGATTTCTGTTTTATTTACCTTTACGATGTGTCCTCAAATGCACATTGATTATGTCAGATCAATTTGAACATAGCAACATCTGAAACGAAAACCTCCTGGTTAGGAATTGGCAGCTTTGTCTCAGTCAATTAATCCCATCAGTGTGGAGCCTCTGGAGCTGATATGATTAAACCAGAGACGGAAGCATACGTGCGCAGAAACAGGGGGAGCGGCGGTAAAAATCTATATTTTTAGTCAACGCTTCCCAGAGTGGCGCTGAGCTCTCAGACGAGGAGTTGGCACCACTCCGCCGGGTCTCACTGACGGCCGGCGGAAAGGCCGATGGTCCAGGCCGCGGCGAGTGGTCAGTCCGGTTAGGCCCCCGGAGACAGAGGCTTGTCAAAGCAGCACACCTTGTCAGGGAAGCTACGAGGCCCCGCGACACCCTTGCGGCCCGCCGCCTCGCTGACCTCGCTGACCTCGCTGACCTCGCTGACCTCTGCGTGTCCGTCACAGAGCCCGGGCCGCTCTGCTTACGCCCTTTTAAACGATGAACACGCCGGCGTCAGAAGACGGACGTTCCTGACCTAAATAAAACTGCGGTGGACAGTGTGACCGAGTCATGCTGATCACGCGGATCCTGTGAAGACATTTGCAGCCATCTTCGTTGTCAGGCCGACTCGGGCTGGCCTCTGGGTGTTTTCTAGGACTGTCAGGGGATGTTTGTTCCTCATGGGAACACTTCATCCTTCAAGGTGTTTCATGTTTTCCCTCTCACCTGCAACACTACTGGAAAAACATCCTCCTTGGCTTGTGCGTTTCCTTCTAGATGATAAGAAACGCACAGACGTCATATTTCTCCCGGAGATGGCAGTTGTGAGGAATGACAAAATGGCTCCCGGTGTTTTGTCCCCCCCCCTCCCCAAATCTGGTGTGTTGCCCGGAATGAGGGATTGGAAAACAGAGGGGGCGCTGGGATGACAATCTATAAATCTCCTTCAGTATGAAAGATGAGTCATTTTGGTCAGGTCTCACAAGCGGTGTGGGAGATCCATTCACATTACCTGTTCAGACAGTTTGCTGTAGCTGTGAGGTTTGTGGACTGTCTAGGATGAACTGAAACCCCTTAATGAGATGAGAGCGGCACTGTTTTACACTACAGCAATAATTGAACCTAAAAAGAGCTTAAAGGATTAGTTCGGAATTTTTCAACCCAGACCATATTAAAATGTCACTTCCCTAGCTTTAGCACTGAGAAACGTCACAATCAGCTCGACACTGTCACAGGGCTTATAATGTAGTTAAATGGGCATCGAATGAAGCCTTTAAAAACTGTGATAAATTCACTTTTCCAAAATGGGAAAATAGTATAGTCACACTCGTCTTTATGTTTCTTACGTTAACCCGGAACATGACCGCAGTACATCCACAAATCCCCAAACATTTTTCTACCTTTGGCATTTGATAGCTGGCAATCAAAGTCCGGTAGCACTGCGGTCTTTTCTGTCCAGGGACATCCCACCCGCGCAGAGGAATCAGGCGCTGGATTCAGACACCTGGGACAGTTTTGTGAAGAACTGGACGACCCGTCACAAGCCAGAGCAGAAATATAACTGTGGATGAACCATTAATACCAACAAACTGCCCATTCACTCAGTACTTTACAAGAAAACCTGAAAAGTTCTGAAGTTTTGGATCGCTGCGGACACCAAGTAAATATAATAAAATAAAGAAACGGCAAGCGCGGGAAACTGTCTGAGAGTGTGGTGACGCAAATTGTCGTGCCGTTCATAAGCAGGAAGGACGAAAACATCACAGTGAAAAACAATGACAATAACAGCTCTTCATGATGGCTCTACCAACTTCGGTTTTGTCAGAGTTCAGCAGCAGGAAATTAGAGGACTTCCACCGTCCTGGAGATGGACATTGGCGAACACATGTAGTATGTTAACATGTAGAATCTGCTTGGCACAGCTGTGTGTGGCCAACACAGGGTGGTAAACCAGTAAACAGCTTATCCATGGAAGCCAACAGGCATGACGCAGTATGTTGGCTGAGCCATTGAAAGGTGAAAGTAAACTGCTCTGAGGCCTCAGTCCTCCTCTATCTGAGCTTTACTAAACACGTCCAACCACAGGTCTCCGCCGCTCACAGCGTTCTCAGGCGCCTGCCGGGAACCTTTACGAAGCGTGAGAGGAACTTTTGTTTTTGCTTGGAGGCAAAGGACAATATCAAGGGGAACAAAACACAGATCAAAACATATAGCCTGCAATGAAAAAAGAAAGTGGAGTCCCAGGTGCATTAGAATCTCTCACTGATAAACGGCTACCATCTACTACTAGGTGGGACAGTCTCAGGATCCCCAGAACAACACACGTTTCAACACAACACACACTGCCAGCATGCGCATCCTACACTGTGCATCCTGGGGGCCGCGAGTTGATACGCCTTTCAGTAATTCTGGACACATCTGGACACATCTGGTAGAGAGATCAGGATATCAAGAACCCAACCATGTAGGTCTTACTTTGGTTGTAGTTCATCATCTGATGAGAGAGAGAAACACAGAGAGAGAGAGAGAGAGACAGAGAGAGAGAGACAGAGAGAGAGACAGAGGGAGAGAGAGAGAGACAGAGGGAGACAGAGAGAGAGACAGAGAGAGAGAGAGAGACAGAGAGAGAGACAGAGAGACAGAGAGAGAGACAGAGAGAGAGAGAGAGAAAGAGGGAGACAGAGAGAG
>JAOEHI010052793.1:0-16147 GCA_025447815.1 Percopsis transmontana | reverse complement strand
TATATATATATGTGTATATATATATGTGTGTGTGTGTTCATTACTGTGACTAAAACGGAGAGGTGAGGCTCGAAAGCCTTACTCTCATACATTTATGGTTTGCTTGATTCATTCTCCTCGGCTCCTGGTGTCAGGGACTGGCCTGGTTCCAGCCTGGTTTAGGTAGGAAGACAGGAAGCTACGTGCTCTCAATCTGCCAGTTAGGAGGAAGTAGAGGGGAGGGCAGGGCTGTGTTGGCCACCTCTTACAGCCTCGGGGGCGCTGGTGCCAGCCCTGGGCCACACACACACACACACTGGAAAGGCCGCTCCTATTAACGGTTATTATTACATTTGATCATTACACAACATTCATATGTCTTCATGTAATGCTTTTTACCACCTTTCATTGCTTACTATAAATGGATGTGCAAAATGTTATGCTAACAACCACGCGCTCGCAAATGAACACGGTTTTATGCACTTTGGAAGATGCTCAGCCTCTGTAACAGAAGCACGCACACACCTCCACACGTGCACACAAAGGCTGTTTATTTTACTGGCATCACATCCTGTTGCGGTGCGGCGCATTAAGCCCCGTGTGCAGTGTTGTTCTTCCTGGCCTGGTTTCTCAGCGTCTGCTGCTGATCAAATCCGCACCCGCCACATTCCAGGCAGTCAACCACTGAGGCAGACCAGGCAGGGAAAAGAAGGGTTAAAGACGAGAATAAAGTGTAAACAACAACCGTTTCATCTCTTTGCTTTTCTATGTTCTTTTATCTGGCTGTTGGGAATAACAGCGGGAAAGTTGTAAACTCGCAGGGCTCGGATTCAAAGACAGACTATGGCAAGTCGTCTCCTTTGAGGGCCTGTTTTTCGGTGTGTGCGTGTGTGTGTGTGTGTGTGTGCATGCATGCTTGTGTGTTCTGAGGATGCTGGAGATGGAGAGCAGTTCCTCGCTGGTTGCTGCTCGGAGGCTGTTTGATTTAGAATGCGCAGATGGGTGGGGCCTGCTGAGTGTCAAGTGGGGGGGGATTGTGTAGTCATGTTGTCAGGGTGGGCTGGAGAATACATTGTGGTGATTTAAAAGCGAAGGGTCAAATGGATCAGCAGGTCTACTGCGGTTACATGATTATAGAGAGGGAAGGAGGGGGGGGGGGATTTGTAGATGAAATGAGGCGGGTATGAAAGGAAGCATAAAGGTTTGATTTAGAAGACGGCAGGGAGGTACGGAGATGGAGGGGAGGTGAACACCCTAATGAGACCAAGCAAAGAAAGGCCCTGAACCGGTTTAGTGTTTTGGTTTAGAGCTCGCTCTCCCCTCAGACATGATGGAGCGAACCTGTCAACCCAGGTAATCCATCCAGTCTCGCTCCTCATTGCCTTCACCTTCCTCTGTGTCTCACTCATGTATTCGTGCACGCCCTCTCTGCCACTTTAATCAAAAATAATGACTGAGATTCCTGTTGGAGCCGGCCCCAGAAAGAAGCCCCTTAAACAAAGACTCATAAAAAACAAACCTAATTATTCATTTGAACCTGTGATGGAGAGAGGGCCCAAACAGAGGCATCATATACAGAAATTAAATTAATTTGACAGAGTGAATTACCTTATTACTGCTTTCAACACCAGTGGGAGGGAATAAATGGGACAATTTCACTTTGTTCAGTTCCCTTTAGGCACAAATGCGTTGCTGGCTCTTAAATTTACAAGATCGGAACATCTGTAGCTATTACTACATAAAGCAATAAGATAAATGAATCTCAATCCAATTAATGTATCACATTTGGGGGGCACAGGTGTCGAGGCAGAAGCCAGAAACCACTAATTCTTAAAATGGGAATCCTGTATGTAATTAGCATGCCACTGAATTCTGTCCCATGAATAAAATTGTTCCAGAAGACATGAAGAGAATCTCCCAGTCTGAACTCCCCTTCATCTTTCAGAGACCTTGATTGTTTCCATCCTTCTTTCCTGCTATCCCGACAAAGTCATGTCTTTGTCTGAGCGCAGGGAGAATTCCCCCACTTCCGTCACACAGTTAACTTGTCAACTCTGTCAAAGAGGCTTTATTTACCAAATCTGTGGATAAAATTAGACTCAATTGACCCTCTGTACAGTGGGGTTCCTTACTGCTTTTGTGTGTCGGTGAAATATACTGGGGGGGATTTTTGAGTCTCTCTGTGCACGCGCTTAAGCCCACGCAGGCGTGGACACATGGACGGATGACACCATGAAAGTGACCAATTAATGAACGGTCACCACAAATATTTGGCCTGGACATAAAAACCTTTTAATTGGTCCACCATTTTGCTGGATTATATCAGTGGTTCTCAAACTTTTTGACCTGTGTGACCCCCAAACGTATATAGCACACTGTATACACAGTAGACATATAAAGAACTTATAAAATTTATATATATATATAAAATTAGCATTTTTGAAAAGGATGCATTTTATTTGTGTATGATAATAAAATAATAGCCATGAAAATAAATAATTTGAAAAAAAGAAAACACTAATAAAATTATTTTCAAAATCTTGAAATAATGTCGAACACCCCATGCAGGGGCTGCCGACCCACTGCGTTAGATAATCTCACCTTCACAGGAGGTGTCCCAGGACCTCATCTATAACATGGGCCGTATTTATCTTGCTGTTTGTAAATTCCTCTGACGTGCAGGACAGTGTTGCATGGGGAGACTCAAGCCAGGAGACAAGCGGTCTTTTGGACTCACTGAGGCGTCACACTTAGTGCGCTGAATCTAGAGTGACTGTTTGACATTGGATGGCGGGCACGAATGATTGACTCCAATGCGAAACAGTTGCATGGTGGAGTGTAGTTCGATCGCGGCGTCAATGCATTATGAAGTGGGCATAACTGGTATATTGATTTTCTTTATTTTTTTTTCTTCCTTTTGCTTCAGTCAACCTTCCACATCATTACCTCCGCTCCACACAAATCAGCTGTAACTGCAATAGATGGGGCGTGAGCCAGGAATGCACTCCAAGCACCAGCACCAGCGCCCGCGCACGCAACTCTCAAACACAGAGCTAGTGGGCCTACCGCCAGAAAACGGGCCTGGCGGTGCGTTGTCATTGTGCCTCTGTGGCGCTGTGACTGAAGTTTGGTGCTTATTTGGTTTATCTTCTGTGTCAGCCATGATATATTCATTAGGACTGGATTACACAGAGTGGGAGGGGATCAGTTCTAGAGTGGGTTGTAATCCCCATAGACCATCCTAATTTAATCTCACCTACTGTGCCATCCTATTACACACTGCACACACACTCGCGCACACACACAAGGGGGCGAAGGGTAAACTGGGGTAAGAGGCATGGAGAGAGAGGAGGCATGCTGGCGAGGAAGAAACAGGAGAATTGATTAGAGACGGCAGGGGAGAAACACAAGTGCAGCGAAAAGGAAAGGGAGAGAATGGAGAGGATTAAGGGAGGTGCGGGATCAGAGAGTCTAAGCTGGGTGAGATGCCCAAACCGATATCAGAGGAGCTCCTATTGTAAGATAAGGATCATTCAAAGCTGATGAAGTCATTTTATCACCTCCTTTGTTTTCCTGCAGCCTGAAAGCTTTTAGCATTCTGCTGCCTTGCTGAGGACTGAAGTGGGCCCCGCCCCGTCGCTCAGCCTCTTTACCTGTCAGAATGAAGACATGCTTGAATACATTTGACTACATTATTGTTTGATTGTGTCCAGGGGAGTGTTTTGTGACACCTATAGTTATATGTATCATGCCATCGATTTACTTTACTCTCCAGCCTACTCCAACAGTGCGTTCTACGTGTAGAGTCTGTTTTACCTTGTTTGTACTTTTACGTTTGTATCTGCTGAGGTGGCCTTGATTCTAATTTTCTGCATTACTGCAAAAGCGAAACGGAGAAGGCACCGACATTAAACACTTTACTCACATTTTGTTCCAATATTTCTTTTTAAGAGAGGACAATATAAAGTATGCTTTATAAATGCTGATCCGTAAGTGTTGATGTGCAGGAAATCTATTATTCCTAGAGATAGTGACGCATGCTTTAATGCAAAACGTGGATTTAAAAAAAACAAACCTGTTTTAGCCTACGAGTTTGATCTTCGTTTGTGGTGTGTATTTGCTTGTGCATATGTAATTTTGAGAACATGAATGCATTTTATTGAATATTTCCATCAGCATGTTGGTGCTATTCAAGGAGAACGTCGGGCACAGTCCTACCAAGAGCCTTGAGTAGAGTCAAAACAGGAATAATGAGATTCGGTTTCTCGTCATAAATGGTCTGTTTACATCAATGCGAGACGCTTGGCTGCACAGCGGCATCAGTGCAAATGTAACAGTGCTTTATGTATATATGTGGCTAAACATTAGCACTCTGTACTTTCACAAGAGCAGCGTTGTGTTCTTGAACTCAGTTTAAACTTGCTGCTTCGAGGTGAAAAAGGAAGCTCTCTGCTCTACTAGGGGGTAAGGGGGGCTCAAACAGAGATTGAGTTAAGTCTAGGGAATCGATAGAGAATTGGGTTGAGGCATGGAATCGAAAAGAGGAGAAATTCCCAAGAGAAAAGACTAGAGCAAAAGAAAAAAAAAAGGGGGTAGATTTGTTTAAGGGAGCAGATGTCAGATGGAGGCCGTTAGCAGGGAAGACAACCCAGAGAATTCAAGGGAACAGAGAGAATAGACAGAGGGCCCGGATATTGTTAACACGCTTAATGAGGTAATTATACACATAGGCAAAGTCCTCACCCTGCAGGCCTAACAGTGCTGGGTGGGGCAGGGAAAGAAAGGAAATATGGAATTAGGTTGGTTGTTAACTAAAGATGAGAGGTCTATTATTATGCTACCTTTTAGCAATGGTGATTGTACCATTATGTTGTCACTGTGTTCTGGGTGGTGGAAAGAATGGATGCTTTTGGCAAGACAACAGAATAGGATAAACAGAGAGAGAAGGGGGGGGGGGGGTGAGAGAGGGTGCTGGTAAATGAGAAATAACCTGCAGCGATCAAAATGGCTTTGTGCACAGTGACAGCTGCTCACCTGCCGAACACGCACACACGCACACGCACACGCACACACGCACGCGCACGCGCACGCACACAGAGCTCACCTGCATCCTCCCAGGCTGTGTGCAGTGATTCGGTGACACTCATTTACAACAGGAAGTGTACACCTCACCCGACACAGACCGTGGAACCGCCTACGGACTGAACTGACATGACTAAACACATCTAGAGCCACTGCGCTCTTAATGTTTCTGATGACTGCTGACGTCGCCGTTCTAATAGAATGTAGGCCCACTTGATGACTGCTGGATGGATGATTCAGCTGCTGACAAATGCACTTATTGTGAGTCACTGTGGATAATAGCGTCTGCTAAATGCCCTACTGTACATGCAATTGTCTTTCTCTGTGTGCGTCCTAGGCCATCCGTCTTAATTATGCGTCTGCCTTTCTTTGTTGCTCACATTAATATTGGAGCGCTGTATTTGTTCCCTTGCCCTTTCACTTCCCTCTGGCCCCGTGTCCTGACATCATTTTCCTACATTTATCACTCCATACATACCTCCAATCTTTCCATTTCTCCTCCCCTGGCCCTCTCTCCCCTGTGCATGTAGACCAAACAGTTTTATTTATGACTGTGAAGTGAATGTTTTGACTAGCCTGTTGTTTAGACAACAGGCCACGTTAGTGACAGGGCCATCGGGACTTTGCTCTGTCTGTCATCACGCTAACCTTTTTTGTTAGCCTGGCAGGCTGGCTTCAGGCCTCCTAGCATGAACAACGTGTTCATAACAAATTAAGTTATGGCTCTGATTCTAGAACCGCACCCTTGTGGCAAACAACCAGTGTTTACGGGCGGAGACCTGCCTGAAGCCATATGCGTGATATACTTGTACGGCCACTATGTATTTTGGCTGGGTCTCACCGTTAGCATATCAGCATCATGTTTCAGTCACTGTTTTCAATGAGCTAGACCCGTGCCGCTGTTAGCTGGCAGTGGTGCTGACTCTGTGCTGTATATGAATCAGTGTGGTCAGCATGGAGGCATCAGCCGCACCATGATGCTATCATGACAACCGACTCATCGGCCATTTTATAGCAGATGATCTGAGCTTTCCATGCCTGCGACTTTCTGCCTATGAGCTGTGTGTATGTGTGCCTCTACGCGTTTATGTCGAGTTGTCCGTTTTTTGTCGTGTTATGTGGGATTGCATGAGCGTATACAAGGATGTGTGTGTTTGTGCAGTGTCAGGCCTTGTTGGCATAGCAGGGTACGAGATATTTATTTGCTTCTTCCGTCACAGGGAAAGGTCACCCAGCTTCCGTTTGTGTGCCCCCTTGCCTCCCCTCTCTCTCTGCCCACTGCCCGGGTCTCTCTCTGGGTTGTAGTGCCGGCAGAGTGGGGGGCTCTCCTGTCGTTTCTCATAAACGAAGCAAAGGGAAAGAGAGGGAAGTAGAGCTTTGGCCACAGCCGAACCTTCTGTGAGGAGGCATTTCACCTGGAGGGGGAGGGAGGGAAGAAGGGATGGTGGCACAGGAGAGAAGGGGAGGCAAACAGGGGAGAAGGGTGGGGGGTTGGAAAGAGAGAGCAGTATCGGCCCACAGATTTATTTGATCAGAGATTGCAGGAAATGGCCTTTTGCTTGTTCACTCTGGGTGAGAAAATAGATCCTCTTCAGTCCTTTTCACAGCTAATCTGACACACGTGCGCGCGCACACACACACACACACACACACACACACACACACACACAGGGCGGAACAAGTTGCTGTGTTTACTCTTTCATATTGAGCCTTGTTGGAAATTGGTTGGCGTTCCGGCAAATGTCACATCCTTGATCTCTTGGTGCTGCTTGAGGAGGGCGGCTGTGTGTGTGTGTGTGTGTGTGTGTGTGTGTGTGTGTGTGTGTGTGGAGAAGGGTGGGGTTGTGGATTTACCCCTGGACCGGAGAGCAGAGGCTGCCAGCCTCAGATAACGCTGCAGCCGTTGATGGAGACCTCAGATACATTCCCGCCGCAGACATCGGTAATGATTGGCTTTAGTGACGCCGCTGAGACGGCTCGCCGATGCTCGCCGATAACAGATGCGATGGGAGTTAGCAGAGAGCCGCTCTTTGGCTCTGGCTGCTGCACAGCGTCCCTTCGGGCCAGGGCCGTGGTTCACGGGCGTGATGAGGGGCCGATAGCGCCAGCTGCCAGCAGGCTACCTGTAATTGCGCTGCGTAGGATCGGGGCCCGCGCGTCGTAATGGAGATGCGGGCGTCCAGCTGCGCCGTGTCACATCTCCATTACGACGTCTGCGAGAGAGGGAGGCGTCATGGAGACAGGAAGACTGGGATGGGGGGGGGTTGCAGCAGTTAAAGAAGGCGAGGAGCAGGCTGCGGCGAGGAGGGAGATGAAGAAAGAGAATATGAGAGGGAGAGGGAGAGAGACTGGAGGCGAAGACGAAGACGGCAGCCAGAAGAGAAGAGACTTCTCAAGTACAGATATCATGTCGACATTACAGCAGCGAGAGAGAGAGGGAGGGAGGGAGGGAGGGAGGGAGGGAGGGAGGGAGAGAGGGAGAGACACAGGAGACCTGAGATGAAGGCAGGGAGAAGAAAGTGAAGGCAGATGAGCGAGCGAGCGAGGGAGGGAGGGAGGGAGGAAGGGGGGAGGGTCTGGGAGGCAGAGGGTTGTCATGGTGACAGCAGGGAGGAGCAAGGGGAGGCAGGGAGTATTGACACCTAGCCTTGGCACACGCACGAACACATACACGGACACGCATCAAACAAAATGAGTCATGCAACAATGCCCATCTGCTTATATTATTTATATATGTATATATGTGTAAATAAAATAACATGTTAGTTCTCTCTCCTTAGTCAGTTCAGATCACCTGATGGAAACTGTTGCTAAAGTTGGCAGAGTGTGTCTCTCTCCCTTTCTCTCTCCCTTTCTCTCTCTCTCTCTCTCTCTCACTCACTCACTCACTCGCTCTCATACACACACACACACACACACACACACACACACACACACACACACACACACACACACACACACACAGCACAAAAGCCGGTAGCGTATTACCAGGCAGATGGATATCTCCTTCCTCTCCTACCCTCATCAAACTCTATTTGAATGGCAAATCGAACCCCCTTTAACTTCGTGTGTCACCGTGTGTGTGTGTGACGGAGGGAGCTGGGAAGGGAGGACATGAGGTTTGGTCAGATGAAGACGGATGGAGAGAGAAGCAGGCAGGACAATGGCCACACACAAACGCAGAGTGCGTTGTTCCAGTCCACGGTCATGTAGCAGCCTTTAGTGCAGTGATATCTCTGGCCTGCACCCCCAGCAGGATTCATATTTGATTAGGCCAGGCAGCACTTAAGGGGGAAGTGCTGCCTGGGCAACTTCTAACAAAGTTAATTGTTCGTCCGAGAAGCATCACCTGACCTCATTCTTGTAATCATGTCAATCCCCAGGCCACATGCGCCATGCCAGGAAAAATACTGTTATCCCATCAGGTTGTTTTTTATAGGAAATTTAGAACGGATGAATGCCCTTTTTTTGTTTTGTTTAATTATTCTTAGTTTGCCGTTTAGTCACATATTAGTGACTTTGTCTTTGATGGTTCATGCCTTCATTTTAATGTAATTTGATGCTGATTATTGATGGCAGTATGGTGCGCCTGTGCGCATGCATGTTTTTACACGCGCGCATTGTGTTGTCATGACGCTGGGCATGCCCCTACTAGCCCAGCGTCACCAACACCACATCCAGCCCCTTTCCCACAGTCGTTGGGCCCCTGGAGCCCTTCCATGCAAATGTGTGAAGCTGAGCTCCATGTCCGACCTTGTCTTGCCAGCAGCTCATTTCCCTGTGGTGGGGGAGATTGGTTAGCAGAAAGTGACTGGATTAAATCCAACCTAAGTAGACTTTGGCACATTTTTTTTCTTCCCAGCTAAGTCTGCCTCTGAACATAAAGCCATCTGCAGGAACGCAGGGGTTGGTAAATATGGCTTTGAGAAATAAATGAAAAAAGTGAAATCATAATAGATATCTCAGAACATTGCCTTTGGCATATATTTTATTTATATATATCTATACACACACTGTATATCCTGTATTCTGTTTAGGATGTTACTGCTGTGATGTTTTCTCTCCTGTTTATTTACCACCTCATGATGTGTGGGAGTGTCTTTATAACAGCGCTGTGTGCATGCCTCAAGCGGTCGGCCTGTTGTGGAGGAAGGTCGCAGGTCACCATCATTCACCTCACACACACACACACACACCCCCCTCACTCCTCCCCTCTTCTTGGGGCGGGGCGGGGCGTGGCGTGCAGCCTGTCCCTGCGGAGGCGACCACGTGTCCTTGCCTGTCACTCGAGCCGTCGACAGCTGTGATCTCTAGCTCTATGTGGGCCACTTATCACCCGTCCCAAGCGACCGCCCCCCCCCACCACATCTCTTCAGATGATGCAAAACACACGTACAGCATGCCCCAGTACTGCTTCTCAACGCTTTAGCCCCTCAACAGAAGTGGTTCATGGCTTTACATTTACATTGACAGCATTTAGCAGACGCTTTAATCCAAAGCGATTTACGATTTGAACATTTGTCCATAGCAATAGTCATACAACAGTTATCATAAGCAAACAACAACAGCTTGCAACCCTCCTAGTCTAGTGGTCTGGGTGTTGGGCTCCCAGCCGGAAGATTGTGGGTTCCAGCCCCAGAGTTGGCCCATGTAATTGTCTGTTGCTTTGGATTAGAGCTTCTGCTAATGATCTCCTTTCAAGAACAACAATACTGTAAATATGAAAAATGTATTAAAGATAATCTTACTATAATGTTTTACTTCATGCTTTCTGTATACATTGTTGGCTTGAGTAACAACAAGGAAGCTAGCCTAGATGTACAAATATGGACGTGTGTAGGCTATGTTTTGAGCTCTAAGCCCATATGGGTCTCTTTGTGCATCGGCTCTGATATTGCGTTGGTGGTGGAGTGGCTAGGAGTGGCTGGGATAGCTGCCTTCCAAGTGACCGCTTTAATGTTAACTTTGCCTCTAGCTCTGTTGCGTTCCCCTCTGTGCTGCTTGTGTAGCTGGTGCCCGATGTTCTCAGCAGCGGGCTTAAGCTGCTGTATCTCCGCTGTCAGGCCGTCCACTGGAGAATACAGCACTGATGTCAGCTGGTTTGAGCTGGTCTGCCTGACACAGACACAGGCCCCATGTGGATCCCCGGAGGCCACTAGCATGCCCATGCGCATGTGCAGTCAAGCACAATGACACGTATAGCTACACACACACGGCACACACATGCACGCGCGCACACACACACACGCGCACGCACACGGCACAGCAGTTCAACCGCAAATGCAAACAAATCTCTCCTTCCTTCTCACCTGTCTGATCTGTAATCTCTCTCTCTCTCCTTTTGAGGTGGTAGAGGACGTGCACACACACACGCGCTTCCCCATAACTCTCCCCTGACGTACCAAATGCTTTATGTCTTCACCGAGTTACAGCAGCAGCAGTGAAGGTCAGCGGCGACGTCTAAACGGAGAAGAAAAACACAAGCAAGGTGAAAGAGAGAGAGAGAGAGGGAAAAAAGAGACGGCAGAGAAGGGAGTGTGGGAGGAGAAGATAGACTGAAAAGGAAGCAGGGAGGCAGAAGGAGAAGGTCACCCTCTAATGGCTCTTCCGCCTAATTTCATAATGCCATGATTGCTATTTACCCCGGCTGATGTGGGCTGTAGATGGCAGAGGGTCATAAGGCATCATTATCTTGTGCCTAGAGAGACACCCCTCATGCCGCACGTCTAGGCTAGACCAGCTTGGGTTTCAAAGTGTGGGTCAAGACCCCCCTATGGGTCACGACTCGAAAAAGAAAAAAAAATCAAATTTAATCTACTCGTATATCTTTTTAGCTTGAGTGGAAGTACTTTTGGGAAAGGATGCTGTTCTGTTAGGATACAAATGCACATGATTGGAAGCAACACACACAACAATCTAGTGTGTTTCTTTGTGTTTACAGGGACACAATTTAGCTCAACACTACACCCAAAATTCACAATTAAACACTATGCCTTTAAATGTACTTGCGTTTGTGTGTGTGTGTGTGTGTGATTGTGTATAATTAGCAAGATCTGTGCTGCGAATCTGGCTGATGAGGCCTCTGGCAAGACAGCGATTTGTGCATGTGTGTATCTGTGTTCTCGCAGTTTGAGAGTCAACTGAAAAAAGGCATTTATTTAGTATAAGCTTTTGTTCCATATATATATATATATATATATATTCAAATACAAATGCTCTTTAGTGTTCTTTCCTGGTTGTTTTCTGTTGATTTCTATTAATTTCTCCAGGGAGTTTTAATTATTATTTTTTGTGTGCATTTATCAGATTTAGATTACAGAGAGAAGGAATGGAGTAAAGATGTGATAATACAGGCATTGATGGCTAGACACCTTTTATCTGTCTAGCCACACAAATGCACTGTTCTGTCTCTTCTTTTGTTTGTTTTGATTTTGTCTTGTGATAAGTTGACTGACAAGCAGGCCTAAAGCGCCCATCAATAGAGGGTGAAGGGAGCAGGAGCTAACATGCTAAAGTGTGGACATCACTCCATCTGCGAGTCCCATTCCCATTAGCTGACATGGGATTAGCTGACCTGCTGACACGCAGCCTGATCCCAAACTGATTAACACAACGCACGTTCACACGTGCACACGCAAAGCCACATTCGCACGTGCACACGCAAAGCCACAAAGGCAACCTGATGCTGGCTATTCCACCACAAACACCATCCTGGTTTGTAATTGCTATAAGCCAGTTTCCTCTCTTGCATTCTACATTCACGTCTTCTTCTCTTTTCTTTGTAAATGTGTATCTTTTTCCCTCCTACTTCTCTCCAGCCATTCTCTGTTTTCTTTCTATACATTATTTAGACTTGTTGTTCAGACTGTTGTCAACGTTAAGGTGACCCCCCTCTGATTTCCCGCCGGCGGTGCCCCTGTTTCTCTCCATCTACCGTCATCCTCCCTTCCTGTCTTTCCATCCCTCCATCCACCTCTCCTCCAGCCGCCATGGATGTCTTAATGAGTCCACTCCTCCTCCTTTAATTATTCACCACTCCTCCTATTCTACCGTTCTCATTGTGTCTTAAGGGGGAAAACATCAATAAATAAATCAAGCTTCCTCTGATGTCTGGGCCATAGGTGTGTGTGTGTGTGTGTGTGTGTGTGTGTGTGTGTGTGTGGGGGGGGACATGGATAAAAAGTGCATTTTGTGTCTCTTTATTCTGTCTTAACTGTTTCATCTAATCTTAATCTTTTCTAAGTTTGAAGGTTTGATCTTTCAAAGAAACAACGTCCTCAGGGAATTTCACCTGTAACCAGCAGACGTATTCATCGCGTGCGCGAGCGCGTGTGGGAGAGAGGCAGCCGTGAACGTGCGTGCTCGTGCATATGTGAAAGACACCGCAGAGCCATTGATGTTCATGTGTATGAATAACTAAATTTGTATGTGCAAGGGGGTTGCTGTGTGGAGACCCTGTTGTCATGGCAACCTGGATGGAGATCGGGCCCCCCCCTCCCACACACACACACGCATACACACACACATATGCACGCACTCGTGCGCACCTTTTCCGACAAGCATTATTTTCTGCAGCTTTTTGTCACCCCAATATTAACCCCTGACCCTGAGGAGAGCAACATAAGGGAGGGGGGATTCAACAAGAACCTCTGAGGGATCCGGAAAATAACAAGAATCAGAGCATACAATCACCCTGGTAGTACAAGTAAACTGTGCAGCTTATGCTAATGATCGTATTGATAAACGCCCTGACTCCAGATAAGATATTGAGCTGGAGCTATTTTCGCCCATTTTTTCTGGTGCATTTGAATTTGTTAACTGTGATTACTAAATGTAACTTGCCCCCCCCCCCCCCTTTTTTAATCATGTCTGTCAGATATTGGTTCCCCCCTCTGTGTCATAAAGTCCCTTTCCAATAAAGTTAGTGATATTGAATTAATCAGCCATATTGCCTATTGTCAAAGGCAGAATGCCGCAGGTTATTACATTGAAGAAGGAGAGAAGGTGTTGAATATACAGTGAGTGTGTGTGTGTGTATACAGTATAGAGAGAGAGAGAAAAATTTGAGGAATATGAAATATATTGTGAAAAGTGATCGTCGGGGAAGAGTGGGGGAAAAGCTTTTAGTGTCAGCTACTGTACCAAGGGGGTTGAGAGAGTGGAATAAAAAGATTGATAAAACGGTGACAAGAAAATAGGCCCGTTTGTCAGTTCCTGTTATATGGCCCGCCTCATAGGAAACCTACTGTAAGAGAAGCTGCAGAATTATAATCTCCTCCTCAGCAAATGATAAAATACACAGCGGAGCAGAGCGCAAAAGCGGTAAGCAGCGTTAATTCACGTGATTTGTGGCATTTCACTGCTGTATACTGCCACAGTGGGCCCGAGAGTTGTCTCACTGCAACAGGCTCATGCATTAAGCATGACCCTGCCTGGGAGACAGGGAGGGAGACAGGGAAGCCATAGATAGACCAAGGAAGTCAGGTATAGGCAGACACCATCAGTCTGGGACCAAGCAGAGCCTGTGGCACATGAATTATAAATCTGGGTGATTCGGGGCAAATTGTGCCGACAGGAAGCAATGCCTATGAATAATGCACCCTGTAAGGGGTCTGATCATGCCCCCCCCACCATTCTCGCCTCCATTTTCCTTCTGGTTGACCCTTGTGATATTCCATTCTGTGTGCCTGGACACTCTCTCTGTCCGCCCCTCTGTATAGGTCTGCACCACTCCCCACTCCCTATCCCGCCCTCTGTCTGCATAAACACCAGGCCCAGCCAGACCCTGTGGGGAGGGAGGGGGGTGAACAGGGGGGCTTGTATTCATTTATTTTGCCCCCCACCACCCACCACCCCTTCCGTCCTAATTCCCCCCTTCGTACACGTCTTCACAGCAGGAGGTGGTTAATATTTAAAGACAAGCCGTGACAGGACACGGGACCAGCACACATTTAAACACGCACACACACACACACACACACACACACACACACACACACACACACACACAGCAGAATGCAATAGTGTGGCATGTGACCAACGAAGCCTTGAGGGCTGATGTTTGCATGGCTTACTACGAGTGGAGAACAAACACACCAGGCCACTTTAATATCTACAACTCTCCCCTCATACTGCTGCGTTGAGCTATTAAAGCAAGCACCGGTGGTCTCTCTTATTGAACCCTAATCCGGCAATGAGTGTTGTTGGCACAGTAAGGCTGCACTCTAAGCACTATATACTGTATGTGAAACCAGTAGTGTGATTTGACTCCTGCGGCGTGATCTTGCCCCCTCCTCCCATTTTTTTTTTAAACATAGATGAAAGGCCTGTTCAGCATGTAGCTATGCAGCACTCACCCAGACTAGGCCTGTTGAAAGACTCGCCCACCAAGTATAATTAATTGTAATTACACTTTTTGGCAGAGGAAGGGTGCAATTTCACATCTAATAGATGACAGAAGGTGTACACACTCACCACCACAGCGCTGCTATTAAGATCTACTAATAATAGCAGCGCAAACAACATTCATACCAAATCTCTCTGTTATTTGTGTTTTGTAAGCAAAACGCCTTAAAGCCAGAGGAACATGAATAATTCATTTAGCTGCACAATTGATTTGGTCGATTGGGCTCATTTGATACATGACTTGTCAGAGGCCAATTTACTGCAGTCAGTTTTTTTGTACGAGAACAACAGAACACATTCTAAAACAGTTTCTCAACGTTGTTCGACTCTGTTCGACTGAAGTTGTTGTGTAGCTTGACTATATTTTTGCTGCATAAATATTGTTGCATCCTTGGTGTTGGGTTCTTCCTGAACCAAATAACAAAAAAAAAGTAAAGTCAGTTAACTTTTTCATTTTATGTACCCACGCTATACATTATGTCAGCTCTATACGCATGATGTTTCATCTTGTTTTCTGAATGACCACGGGTGAACAATCTTAACTGAGAGCTTTAAACTCACATAAAAATATTTAAACCCAGAACTTACATCAGATAGTGTAGATATTTATATCTAAACAGTACAACAACAAAACAAAGAGTTTAATACACCACAAATAGCAGCTAACTATAGTCTAACTATATCCACATTTTATAAAATACATAAAACTATGATATAATAAAATAAAATGTAAAAATCTTGAAACCCCCCCCACCAAAAAAACCCAAAACATCTCGTGCCCCCCAGGGGTCCTGACTCCCATGCTGAGAACCCAAGCCTCTATATCCACTATTAGGAGCAAGTGACCTGCGATGGCACCCTTTGATATTTGGGGAGTGATGATGGCTTTTAGAAGCTTTCAGAGGCAGCGCAGCGGGTCACCTCGGCCCCTCTGCAGCAGCCCTCGCGGGGCTGACCTGTGACCCGTCCAATGAGGCAGGTAACAGCTCCGCGATCGGACCTCTGACAGCTGCACAGCGGACGCGGTTGGCGGTGAAGCCAGGCGACGCTGACATGGCAACACGCCATGTCAGCGTCGCTCACCCCTGTGACAAAGGAGCAGGCAAACGCACAGCCTGGAGGTGTGTGTGTGTGTGTGTGTGTGTGTGTGTTTGTGTTGTGTCAGCCCACATCACATTAGCCTTTGTTATTCAATCAGCATGTTTGGGTGGCTCAGAGTGCACTGAGCCTCATTACATGCTAACCTGACATGCCTCTCTCTCTCTCTCTCTCTCTCTCTCTCTCCTTCGATCTGTCCTTTCCATCTTCCAGTCTGTCTCTTCCTGCCAGCCCCACCCAACCCATTATAGTGTTCCCCTTTACTGCCTGCACTCAGCGTGACCGGAATATTCTCTTGCAAGGTTCTTTCCCCTGACTGGGACCTGCTGGAGCACACAGTACCACTTGATCTGTGTGATTTCCACCGTCAGACACCCTGTGTGTGTGAGTGTGTCTGTCTGCCTCGGTCTGTCTGTCCATTCATTAGCGGCTTCCCTTTGTGCGACGCTGTCTGCTGCTGCTGCGTACGGGCGTTTCTCTGAGTCTGTGTGTGTGCGTGTGTGTGAGTGTGTGTGGCCGTAAAACACGCAGCCTTGGCAGATTGTGATTGGCAGCGGCAGTCTCCTTGGAAGAGGTGCAAATG
>JAOEHI010052792.1:0-16147 GCA_025447815.1 Percopsis transmontana | reverse complement strand
CCCCCCCCCCCCCCCCCCCCCCCCCCCCCCCCACCCCCCCCCGCCACCCCCGAGCGTCCGACCCTGCCCGCGTGCGTCAGGGCGGGGGGGGGGGGCAGTGACAGAAAGATGAACAATTTGGAAAGTAAGAACTGTTCCACTTAACAGCTTCTTAATTCCTCTCACTCTTAATACTACCACTCTTTTTTTCCCTTGTCTCTCTTTCTGTTTCCACCTCTCCTTGTCTCTCTCTCTCTCTCTCTCCCCATCCACTAGTGATTTATCCCCTGTTCTGTTTTTCCTGGACCACATGGCGCGGGAGTTTGCACTAGCCCCACTCATCCAGAACCAATGTCATTCAAATCCAGTTAAATAAATGGCCCTATACATTTCCTCCAATAATAAGCCCGGGCAAGGGTTGAATGTGTGCCGGGGGGTTGTGATGGGATGGGACAGGGGAGCTAGAGTGTTCCCTACCACCCAGAGCCAGGCGGCGCAGGCTGGTGTGGGAAAACCAGGATGCGTGTGTGTGTCTGTGTTCTTGTTAAACAGGGGTCCAGTTTGGAGGGGGCTTGGTTTTGGTCGCAGCAGGGATTGTGGGGGTTCCAGGCCCCTGTCTGCTGCTCTGCTCTGTACCTGGAATGGGACCCCAGGGACGCTTTAAATCAGCCCACCCAGAGGCCCTCGCTGGTCAGGCTAGCTTTATTGATCTTTTACAAGGCGTTATCTTACAATGCAAATCTTATGTTCCTCCTTGTCCATACATGGGTTAGGGGTCATATTTGCATAAAACATCATTTGGATATTTAAATTTTCATATTACTGGGCATATGGAATATATTCAAATTTTACCACATGAGCGGTCTCAAGTCATGTGCACATAAAACGTTATGTTACGTGCCATACACCATCTGTCATTTCAAAACTGGTATCACTTGAACTTGGACCAACCCAACTCAATGAGCCAACATTTAAACAGAAAGTGAATTCTGCTGTTTGAGTGCTGTGTTTATCATTCAGTTGATTTATCGGCCTCTCCAAGGTAGTCGGCTGACAGCACACAAAGTAACGTCAGCCCCCCTCCACCCCCACGGTTACAGTGCTACAAGTCTCTGTGGGAAACAGGAAAGCTCAGTATTATTCCTGCCACCTCGCAAAGATGCACTACCACGCTAAGCTAACAAGCCCTATGCTAAAGAGGCTATGCTAACAAACTAGGCTATGCTTTGCTAACAACAGTTGTGGCTCAAATCGGGTCGAAGGTTCAGTCACAGTTTAAGGGCCCCTCACACCATGGCTCAGTGGCAGAAATGATGAGAGAGAGACACCAAGACAGAGAGAGAGAGAGAGAGAGAGAGAGAGAGAGAGAGAGAGAGAGAGAGAGAGAGAGAGAGAGAGAGAGAGAGAGAGAGCAAAGATGTGTCCAGTACAACCTGGGAACTACGCGGCTATGCACTGTAAAAGGCTGCATACGCTCTGTGGAGCCATCCACCCACTGCACACCGCTGTGCAAACGCCATTACCTGGCATTAGAAAACAAACACGACCAGATGGGCTTTGAAACGAGGAGACCAATGAACCGGAGGCTCTGGGAGGGGTTTCGGGCCTGGGGTGGGGGGGGCAGGGGGTTGTGCAGTTGTGGAAGGAATGAAAGAGGGTGACCGTGCTTTCTAAAAAGCCATCCCTCCTGCCGCCCACCTTTCCCGTCCCATTCTGAGTGACTGGCCCACTGTGCGATGCCGGTGACCCGAAACCCGTTTACTCCCTTAAATCGCTCCCTCCCCTCCGCCTCCCTCCATCGCCGCCGTTGCCACCCTCCTCTCCTCGAGAGGGTGACAAATCACCCTGGGCTCCTCAGAGGGGGTTCGGGGCCATGTCTGCTTAGGGAAGGGAGTCCTCACGGAGCGGGACAGCCCCCACCCAGACTGTGTAAGCCCCTCGCCTGGGTACACAAGACCTCGAGTTTGTATCTTTGTGTTGATCATATGGAGGTGGAGAAAATAAACATTGTGCTAGCCCAATGTTGACGGATTGGCGAGGCGGCCTACTGGTTAGGCTGGAAACACGAACGTCAGCTGTGCAGTGTAAAGAAATGGCCATTTATCACCAGAGGAAAATGGATACAAGTTGACTCTGTGTGTGTGTGTCTGTAGGTTGTGTTTGCATACCTGCAGCATGAATCGGTCATTCCGAGTGTTTTGCATTCATCTTACATGAACGGGTGTGTGTGTGTGTGTGTGTGTGTGTGTGCGTGCTTGTATGTTACACAAACGTCTGGCTCTCCCGCAAGGCCTCGGCCAAGACAGCAGATTTATCATTCTCCTTGCGTTTCCCTGGCACTTCACAGAGTCATATATCCAGTGTAAACAACGTTTATCATTACATGCAAATTAGCCACTTTACCTCAGCCCCCGACAAAGGCTCTATTTAATACCAGCAGGCTGCGCTGAATCTGATACCTCAGATTACAGGCTTATTCCAGGTATTGTATAGTGGTTTTCTGTCACTCAAACCAAACAATACCCCCCCAAGTATTACAAATAGGCCCGTGCTGCCACACTGCAGCAACTATAAAAATCACACTCGGTTACACATCAAATCCAAACCTGGATCCAACTCTTCGTTTGTTTTCCTCCTCTTAAATTGTTTTTTTATCCTGCCCTTTATTTGCTCTCTGTACTTTCCTTCTGTCATTCATCCTCTTCAGCTGTCTTTTCTATTCCGCCTATGGACCTTTCCTTACAGGGCTCGTATGGGGTCTGATGGTTTGCTGTGTGTGAGAGAGAGAGGCGGCTGTGTGAGAGAGAGAGGGGGGGGGGGGGCACTCGTTACATCCGCCTGCTGTCGTGAAAGTAGCAGCAGCACTTGTTGCTGTGAATTTACGATGCTGAGGCCCCTACTGGGCGGTAGCGAAGATTTATAGAACACTACCCTAATAAGCACACACTAGAAACTTAAGGTCACGCACGCATGTGGGTATGTGCATCTGTGTGTCAGAGAGAAGGTAGAGAAACACACACACACACACCGAGACAGACAGACAGACAGACAGACAGGCAGACTTGCCCCAGCAGCCTGTTAAACCCGCCCCTCCCGGGCCTTTTGACTCAGCAGGGTTCTGCACTAAGCCAGACTCCCTCACTCACAGATGAAGAGTGTGACGCTTTGTGCTGTGTGTGTGTGTGTGTGGGAGACAGAGAGCGAGGTCAAGACATGTTTCCTCTGCACTATCTCTACCTCTGGCTTGACATGAGCTGCCTGCTTGCAGAACCTGTCCCTGACAGCGCAACAATGCGCTGGATCCGAGCTAACGAAGTCACACTTACTCACACAAAGGAAGGAGAGAGCCCCGCTAAGATGCTGGGGGAAAAAAAAGAGTGTGTGGGAGAGAGTTTGTGTTTGTCCTGTGACTATAGGACTGAGATGAGATCATGAGGGCGTGGCCGATGGGGGGGAGTGTGAGCTCGCAAATCCAAGGTTAATCTGTCCTTTTCACCTTGCTGACCCCTGGTTGTCAGGAGATACCACCAGGTTGGAGAATGAGTGTCACACATTGTGAGCAACACCTGCCGTTTAAACAGACCCACCCTCACCCTCGCACGTATACAGACGCACACACACCCTATTGCCCATACAAATACACATGTAAAGCTCATACACATATGGATATACAGAATTCGTATGTCTCTCTTGGCGGTAGCTGCAGCCATTTTTCCCAGTAGCCTCTGTGCTGTCGGGGTTAGTGTTCTCTAGCATGCACACTTGTGTGCACACTTGGAATTATGACATCTGACCTCTGGGTTTATGTCTCTCTCTTCTTGTCCTTCATTCTCTCACTCTATTGGTAGAATGAAGAACGGCTCCGTGATCCATATTACAATATGGAAACGCCATTTTTTTTTGTTTCTGTCCTCTCTCTCTCTCTCAGACATAACTGAGTGATCATTTTATACTGTTTTGTCAACGGAGAATTCCACAGGAAACAGCGGTAATTAAGAAATATCGATGCTGGATACATCTATTTGCTTTTCCAGAATGATCATTAGCAAAGCTCCCCTCCGGTCGTTCATCACTGGCGTAGCGCTTGGCATCGGACACACATTGCACGCTGAAGGCCTATCCCAGCATTCCTCCCGGTGCTGACTTCACTGGGGCTTGATTTGTCTATCTATAAACACATCGCTCTCTGGGAGGCATGATATCAGTGTTGGTTTGGACTGTACTGTAACTACTTAGACCAAAATTCTATTTGTGTTTTGGACTTTTTCACGTTTTTCAGTTGTTTTTGTTTTTTTATCAGAAATGTGGACTGATAGCCTTATCCAACCGAAAAAATAAATAAGTTAAAAGGTAGTAGTTAAATTCAGTTCAGCACCCTTGTAAAATGTATGGTAAATAAATCTCTACAATTTTTAATGACATCCATGCTTGGTGTTGTAACAGTAGGTTGGAAACTGGAGTCAATTAGGACAGATTTGGGGAACATGTGTAATAAGTACTGTATGTGGTGGCCATCTTGAAGGCGACACCACTGCCATGTAGAGTATGAAGCCTGCTTTCTGAGTGTTTGCTTGTTACCGTTCGGTCAACAGTTTTGTGTACGAGTACACTCACACAAAATTTTAACAAAAACTGAGAAGAGGATTTCCACAAAAATGAGGAGTTGGATGCTCAGGTGGAAGCAGAGCTAAAATGGCCCAGGAGCAATGCCAACTACCAAACCCTTGCAAACAGCCATCTCTGTTTCTCCAAGCTTTTCCTATGTATGCATTTATGTTATTTACCCCCTAAAGAAAGCAGTTTTGTATAGACCACTGAAAGGAGGAGTTTAAGATAGATCCAGGAAGTTATCTTACCCTATGATTTACATCTAAGCCCAAAATACACACACCCACTGGCGTGCCGAACTGCCCCAGCAGTAGTGGCAGCAGGTCCGTGCTCTACAAGGGTTGTTCCAGGCGAGAGCAGTCACAAGCCCGACCATCTCCCTGTTCACATGTGCAGTAACAACATTGCAGGAAAAAAACAGTGAATATCAATGACAACACAATCACTAGTGTCACTATAACAATCACTATAACACCCACGTGAAAAATATACAGGTTATAGGTTTTTAGTGAAAATGTAAAAGATAGCCATGGGTTGAATAATACATTTTATATAATGGTGGCGTTCTGCTTTATTTTTTATTTTAGTTGAATCTCTTGAACTGCTTTGTAATTGTTTACTGTATTCGTAACAATAATCAGAGTTGTGGCCATGTTGAAACACAACCTACCATTTGTGTTGGCTTGCCCTGTTGGTTTAATGTCTGCAACCAGTGTGTGACAGTAACAGAGGAATTAGACATCAACTGCTTCATCAGTGAAAAGTGATGTCGCCGTAGTAGCTTGAAGTATCCCCAGTGTGTGTGTGTGATGAGAGTTTGATATACAGTATAGCCTAGCTGTGATTTACGTCAATCTCTCTCTAAGCTCCTGGCCTGCCCAGGCCCTGACAACCACACTTGGCCTCACCATAAATTACTGATCATTAGAAGTGACACCAGTTGGCCTGTGTGTGTGTGTATGTATGTGTGTTGCATGTATGAGTATGCGCACAAATTTGGTGAAAGAGTGATTTACAAGGGGCCATGTACAGCATCATTTTCCACCGTTTAAAAATGGCTTGCTAGTACTTAATAAATCCAGGAGGTTTTTACACTCAAAACAGACCTCATGAATGTGCTTTGCCACTAATGGCCCACTTATATTTAACTGCCAGACCAGTGTCCGTAATTTGTATTTTAGACTATCATGCAAAGGAAGCATATAAGAGACAGAGAAGGAATTAAAGAGAAGGCAAAATGACAACATTAAATTAATGTAAAAAAAATAAAAAAGTATGTTTTGAATATGAATATGTTATTATTATATATGTCATTAATTACTGTTTAACAATTAACATTGTTTATTACAGTAAGAGTGATACAGTTAGGAAACATATTCAGCTATGACACTGCTAAATGGACTTTGAACACTATTATATTGAACACTGGAAAACAATTCTTGGCTAGCTGGCACAATATCTACTACAAGGACAAAACAAAGCTTCCCCAACCTTGACACAATAAAGTCTGGATGTAAGCTGTGTTAACACGTGCCCGGAGACTTTACAGTGTGTTTTCTTTGTGTCGCTGATTCACCTCCCTGTTAGAAAGACGGTAGTAGAGGATAACCGACGGCACGCCAACACTTGTTGTAACATGTAGCATCCCAAAAAAGGAAGATGCAATTAAACCTCGTTTCCTAGACCAAAAACAACCACCAACGGTGTCTGTGTCTCTCGGCAATTCATTTGAAATAGACAATGCTTTAAACATGCTGACACTGTCAAGACTGGAATAATGGAAAAATGGAATGATAATGCTTGTGGGGTTTATCATGTAGCCATTTCACAAATGTCTGCTTATAGTGCAATAGGGAACTTTTGAAATGGGAGTGAACATTCAGCTTTATATGATCATAGTTGATATGTATGTTTTCCATATTTATTTTTCTTTCACACATTGTAATCCTGAAAATCTCAACACACTGCTCAAATTGTCTATTGAGAAAAACACATGTTCTTTGGGAAAATGTGCCGGTAGCAGTGTAGGAGGTTCCATCGTAGTTTTCCAGAGGTTAGTCTGGTGTCCTGTGTGACCCCAGAGGATGTTGCGGAGGATTTTTAGAAGGGGTTCCTTAGTGTGTGTTTTGTATCCCCCCCCCTCATCTCAGGGGGTCCGGCCAGGCCTGGAAGCCCCTCAAAGATGCCCTTCTTTCCCTGCGCCACTGGGGACAGCAACCCCCAACATTTATGCAAAGTCAATAAGCCCTAATTGTAGGATCAAGTTACGAGCCAAATTCTCCTCAAGCACATTACCAACTGTAGTTCATTATGTGGCGGGAGGAGGCCAGCCTGTGTGAGTGAGCAGTCAGCAGGCAAAGGGGCATGGCAGGGTAGACACAGGGAAATGGGCATGTTAGGTCTCTCTCACACATACAAACACACACACACACACATGCACACTATGGTCTTTTTCAGGCAGGACCTCCCAGTCTTAAGCTTTGTGGCAGGGATTTAGCTGTAATGAAGCTGGGATCAGAGCAGTGACTCACAGGTTGTCAGAGTCACAACTACACCAATATTGCTCGCCCTCCATTGTGCCAACTTTTCAATACGCTATGTACCTATATATCTAAAAATAAACACAGGATGCATGAGGGCACACGCTATCAGATTGATGCAAAAGCAGGTTCTTTGCTGTTTGGGATTGTGGTTTGAGGAGACCCGTAAGTACTTGTTGTAATTGATCAAATACCACCTCGGAGCAACCGTCCTATCTTATGGCATTGAAAACTAACATTAGCTAAATACTGGGAAAGACCTGAACAGGTTGGTAGCAAAAGGGAACTTGGACTATATTGTAAATTAAATTCAAGCACAAGCATACAAAGAATTGGTTATAGGATTGGTTGTGTCTTTGATCTAGTCTACTGGCTACAATTCTATACTGACAACTAGATGTCACATTTAATGGTCTTACACTTGCTTGTTCTTGTTTTTATCTTTAAATCAAGTCCTACAGATAGATTCATATCACTGTTACAAAGAGGCAGACACGTTGTTTGCCAATGCCACTACAACTCTTTCCACTCCCCAACAAGTCCCAACATACACTGTGCTGTAGTACTGGGGCAAGCTAGCTGCATGCTAAATAAGCCTGATTTCCTCAATCTGGGGCTTAAGGACATCAACTGGTCTTCTGGCCAAGTGCTTATAATTTGCCCAAAACCCTGATGGTGTTTTTGCTTTGAAAAATGTACACAACCATGGTTTTTACCAGTAAATGACTGACTCTCCTATGGGTAATGTGCTGTCTTGGAGGTGTAGTGTATTTTTTGGATTGGTGATATTTATTAATGATTATAGGTTTAAATACATGTTTAAAACCTTCACAGACATTCCTCATCTTTAAGTCACTTTAGATAAAAGTGTTGGATGTTGCGAGTTTAGACATTCTTCTACTTTAGGCCCCCAACTACTACGACCACCCATATCATAAATAAAGAAAAAATGTTTTAACAAGTACGATTTTAGAGTTAGTAGTGCTCAATCTAAAGCAACTATTTCGCAAGCACTTACATAACGTTATCTAGCCTAATAAAGTTTTTTAAGTTCTTGAATGTTTCCCGCCTGTTTTTAGTGGATAGGCTTCCTACATCTTAATAACACACATAACCTTATAAATCTGAGCCCTCAAAAAACATGTCAAGATGCCACATGGGGGCCCAAACCTCTCGTTAAGAACCAAAAAAATGCACTTAAACTGCTTTATACACATAAACAGCCCTACTGTAAACGACCTTTTCATGTCATGCCATGTGATTGTGCATGCTGCATAATGTACTCTATATAAACTCTGGCTTGTGTTCATAGCTCTAAGGGCTGCACTCATAGGTTACTGGAAAGTACTTCTTGCAGTAGCCTCGCTCTTCACATAAACCTTTTGTTTACATGGTTTTCTGCCTCTGCATCAACATTCTTCACATTTTAGATTTAGAACATTTCTTTTGGTCTTTTCTTTCTCTCGTGGCTAATCCAAGGGCCAATAGAGCAAAAGCAGGGATTGACGGGAGGGATTTTGATTCTATTTATTTATTTTCCTATCGAGCAAATGGGGAGGAGTTTGAGGGGAGGGGGGCTGGATCAAAGGGATGATGAAGATGAAGACGAGGGTGGACAGAGGAGGGACACTTCACTCGGGTCTCGTGGCCCTAAGTCCTCTTTATTGAATTCTGTCTTTACTGAGCCCTGGCTAAGACCGGGCTGACAGGTGCTAGTCTCGAGAGGACAGGCATTAGGATGTCCCCTTTGACCCCAGCAGGGTGCTGGGACAGCTGCAGTGTCTGTGGAGTGGGGCGGCCGAGGAATGGGCTAACAGAGTTCAGCCAGCTACAGGCTGGTTTTAGCAGTCAAGGCCCCGACACGGCCATGGATATGGGATGACAGACAGATGCATGCTCGCTGCACACAGTATTATGCGTGTCATTAAGATCTCGATATACTTGGAAAGGTGCGTGAGCAGTGTTTCAAACACTGAAAGGTTAACCATCTAGTTAACCATCACTTGAATGGACAATCCATCCAGCATCAGGCAGCAGCCTCCCTGCAGTGGAGAAAGGGGAGGAGCGGGCGATACAGGGTGGATGTGTTTATTAAGGATCCCCTAGCAACAGCAGAGCAAATCGCTGGCTTCCTCATTTTGTCGTTGTTGGCTCCAGGCTGTGTGTGCCTTTTTCACACACACTCTCTCTCTCTCTCTCTCTCACACACACACACACACACACACACACACACACACACACACACACACTGTATTTTCCCCACCCCGCAGATTCGCCCTCTTTTCCAGCTGCACAAGGGGAAAGCCCCTCTCTAGTCAGCCAGCCAGCCAGTCAGCGACTTAGCCGGACAGTCAGCTCTACAGAGGGCCCTGCCAATCACAGGCCAGTAATGCCTCATGTTGTTCTGCACGACTTTTTCCATTCCTCAACTGATTTACTGACATACCGGTACAGTATCAGCACCCTTTGTCTTCCGTTTAATTAGGTTTAGCTTTGGTAAACCAGTAGGTCACTAAGTTCAGATAGCTTAGCCCGTGTTGTATTAGTGTGGTTAGGGCAAGGTACCCTTAAGCAATTGAAAACAAAATTGAAACCTGATGATTTAGCAGACAAGGTGTAAAAAAATGTATATAGTGTATATTATTGTGTATAGTATTGATGCATTGCCCACCAAATAAATGATGTTGACAGCATGTCAAGGAAACTCAAATAAGACCAGTGAAACAGTTGTTAAAATGGCACTCGTCAAGGTCACGGTTGATCTGAAGTTTCAGATGATTTGAACCAAGGTTAGGTCATATCAATTCATCACATCTTATTAAACATGAAGCAGTTTTGTGTGTGCATACACATTATGTACAGAGTGTATGCAAAACATCTAAGTGTGTACTAGGGCTACTCTTTGTCTCTATGGCAGGTTTGCTGAGCAGTCATGCCATTCAGGGACGTGCTTTGCTCAAAGACGTTATGATGGTAATTCATTCTGCAGTTTTTAAAAGCTTTCATGCTAGTGACTAGGCCCACTGCTTCATCAGCTGCTCTTGTGTATCGTCATAAATAAAGCAATTGTATTAATGTCAGTATTGTCTTCAGTTGTCCTGTATTTGCCCCAACTCGCCAAGATGTGTATATGCACACAGCATAGCTAGTCCAGGAGTGTGACACAATTGTTTGTCCAGTATTAAGAGGTGTATATGCACACAGCATAGGTAGTCCAGGAGTGTGACACAATTGTTTGTCCAGTATTAAGAGGTGTCCATTGCGGTCACAGGTATGGTTATGCTCATTGAAAAGCTGATTCCCAGATTGAAGAATTATTTAAACAAGAGAGTGAGTGTTTGGAGGCTACGTCACTGAGAAGGTGGAGTTCATTTCCAGGGAGAGCCCTGTCAGAGCCTACTACAAGCCCTTGTGTAAATCGCTCCCTTCAATAACCACATCTACCTCGGCCCGGCCTCGGACTCCAAGATTGTTGCTCAGATCTTCATGAGACTGTGCTGTCCCGAGGTGGAGGATGACTCTTCTCTATAGAGGCAGGTGCCTTAGCCCTCGTTCTGACGACCTAATGGGATATTAGAACACAAATGCTTAAACTGGTGACGATTTCAAACACAAGGCACTCCTGATCTTTAAAATGGGTTTACAACGCAAGACATTTAATATGAACTATTGTATGTTAAATGTGTAACATGGTTTCTTTAGACGGAAGTCTGTGAGAGGGCTGTATTCTTTTTTATATTATGCTTATTATGATATACTTTTGTCATAAAGATGTGCTGACCTATTTGTAAATGCACTGTGTACATTTTAATTTTGAAAATCAATTCTACTTCTGCCTACTTCATTCAATTAGGTAATTTAGCATATATATATATATATATATATATATATGCATATACATACTGTATGTAAGGTGTGTAATTGTGTGCGTGTCTGTGCTTGTGTGTGTGCGTGTGTATTAATTGTTATAAATATATATGTTTCATATTTGAACAAAGTGTATGTGTAATTTTCCACAGAAATATATATAAGGTTGATAAATCTGCCAGTGACACTGAATAAAAGAGTTGTAGATAGTGGTGAAATGTTTACACAGGCCAAGAACAGAGCTTGTTGAGGGAGAGAGCTCCTCTAACAGGTGACATAAATTACATGCTTACCTATGTCATTCTTAGCACATCTTTTGTTTTGACTTGGAAGTTATTACAGAATAACTAATAGACCCAGTGCAACTGGAGAAACATGAGTTACAGTATACACCTTCTGTGTAATACTGTGGAAATCTCTCAAGGAGTTTGGAATCATCAATCAGTACCAAAAAGCAGGTTGTAGCTATTCATTGTTATTGCACTACACAATTTTGAAAATGCATATTCTTTTCATTCCTGTGATCCATCACAGGAAACTATTTAGTTCAGATCATTGGCTCAAAATCACACATACGTTCATACAACATCCTTGTTTAAGAAAATTCTAAAAGCCCTTATTTGGTTACATTCTGGTCAGTTTGTCTGCTGATCCTCACTGTCTTGGGTTATTAATCAAAGTTTTCTATTTTCTGTCTCTCTCTCTTTTCTGCTATGAACTGGAGGTTTGTATGTGTGAGCGTTGTACCAAGTGGTGGTCATCATATAAGGATATGTCTTCTTTAAAACCTTTCTGTGTGTTAACTGGCATTAAAAGCAGCAGCGGGTGGGGGGTTTCTTGATAATAAAGTGATTTGTAAGGGACACGGATATGGCGTTAACTGCCATCCCTTCTATGAACGCAAAGTCTTTGCCTCCTAAATGACACTTTGGATGGAGAATGTTATTTTATAGGTGTGACAAATTGTAGGTGTCTTTGGCTGTGAGCGTTTCCACGGCAGCGGGCCAACTGGCAGACTTGTGAGCCAGGACTTTGACTGACTGCTGCACCTGACCATGCACAATGACCCCCCCCCCCCCCCACACACACACACACACACCCCACCCCATAGTAGCTCACATCTACATTAACGATATCCCGACTACTTGACCCTTTTATCCAATGATGGATCCTCTCAAGAAAGTTGTTCACCGCCCATTTTTCTTCTTTTCAATAAGCCTATTTGATAAGATGATGAATGATGTGGCATCTTTCAACTACAGGCTGGCCACACACACACACACACATACACACATTTAGCATTTTCTACAACATTGGATTGAAAAGAATTCTATATTTTCCTCCAGCCACAACATTTATTTCCAGTTTCCTTTACCTATAATAAGTGCATAAGTGAAGAAGTCACTGGTAACATTGAGTTTGTGATATTCATAATTGACAGTTGTTAGAATTTGTTACAGCTCAGGACAGTTTGAGCATTTTTCCCTGTTTGTCCAGGTCTCCTACTTTACTTTAAGTTGGTGAGAAAGAGTTGGTGTGAATGTACTGTACTGGCCAGAGTGGGCGGACACATAGACACTGCAAGTGCATATGTGTGTACATGCCTTAATTCTGTGTACACGCCTCAATTCTCCCATTTGCCTGAAACTTGGATTACAAAGTTTGTACGACGATAAAATGCCAGATTTCACCCGAAACAGCTGTAGAACAATTAGGAGCTTTCTTGCTAGAAAAGTAGATGTAGCAAGCAGTGTGACAACTGACATAGAGGGGGCCAGTACTTGCAATATCAATTGTTACCTCTAGGTGAAAATTTTTTGCATATTTTTCATGGAATTCAATGGAAGTGTAGGGAAAGTAAAAAAACCAAAAAGAAGAGTTGAGTTGAGCCTTGAATACATCAGTCATCATCATTAAGTGTAAATGGCCATTGTTCCACTTTTGGGTTTTGGTTTGGTTCTGGTGGAGTTTAATTCAAACCACTAAGGCTCTTTGCTAGATCAAATTATATTCTGTTTACAGAACATTCAGATGTAAATGTGGGATGTAAATCCCATTCTCTCCCCCATCGCTTCTCCTCCTGTGATTAGGACAAGGTCTCTCTCTCTCTCTCTCTCTCTCTCCACCCACCCATATACACTTAAACATGTGTACATACACATAGGCACATCTACACACATAAAAAAAACATACATGTGCACTCACAGGATCTTTGTACTTAAGTGATGCCTTGAGCCCAGCTGTGTGTAATGCATGCACCAGATATGTTCAGTCTGACTTGCATCCAGTGTTCCTTTAGACCACCCATGGAGAGGAGAGGGTGCATTTATCTCTATTTCAATAAAGCATGTGATTATCTCCTCACTGGTGAGGAGCCACCTCACCACTAAAAAGATAAACGCTGTAGCGGCAGAAGAAAGATCCAAAGACATGTGATTGATAGTTTCTAACTTCAATGGCTCCACGCTTGTCTGTTTTGAGAGCTTGAGGTGTAAGGTGGTTCGAGTTTGGTCTGCTTGGTTGTTTTTTTCTTGGTGCTAACTTGATATTTACACAATGCCTTCTGGTCTAGTCCTGCCGCTGTTGCAGGTGGAGGGCAGAGTTTTGGGGTAACGCACAATTAGGAATACAGTGTGCTATGATGTTGGAAAAGCTTCTGCTATACGGCAGTAGACGTCTCTCTCCCTCGGAACAAATCCTCTTTTGGCCACGGGTTCTGTCCTGTGCCAGGGCATGCTGTGAGGGGCATGAGCTAAACCAACAACTGGGCCGGCTGATGAAAGCAGCGAGCAGCAGGAGTGTGTGCACTGAACCCAGGGTCATTCAATGATGGTGATGACTGTATCCCCGGGTCTCCTTTCACTGGCGTATTGACTCCACCGCAGCATAAACCTCACAGCAGGGGGATGATGTTCTTGGAACATTGTGGAGCCAAAGTCCAACAGTTGCTAGCTGGAGTGTGCTCATCTGGGGCGCTACATATACATTGCAGGTACAATACAGGTGCAAATAAAAAATATATAGGTAAATACGTTATAATTTTTTTGGTTTGTTTCTTGTGTAGGTTTGTGTTGTGTGTCTACTCAGGCAGAACCCTCAACCCATTTTGTGGAAATCAAATTAGACAGATGTGTTCCCCCGCCAGCTCTTTACAGAAGTGTTGCTAACCTAAAACGTGACTGTGGACTATCAGAATACAGGGGTAGGGCTTTTGTCTTGTTGTAACACTAAAGTATCATGTTGTGTTCGTCTTTATGATGTGGACAAGCAGGGTGACTAAAGACAAAGAGAGGCTGAACAGCACCTGTCAAATAACCTTGGCTCCTAGTGTTAGCTATCAGCAGAAGCAGGAAGTACATGAAAGCAAATGTAAAGTGACCACCCAAGGTTGAGAATATAGCTCCAGGGAAACACATCTTGAGTGAACTAGAGAAGAAGAGAATCTGGTTTGTGACATGCCGCTGCAGTGGGCTGGATTACTTTCTAAAGATAAGGCACGAGTGTTTCCGCAATATGCCAAAAAAATAAAAAAATAAAATCATGCAAAATAAATTCTTCTACAAGATCTTTAATGGCACACTGGCACTAACATTCAAGGCTTGTATTCGTTCATGTGATTCCAATGAAAGCAGCAGAAACAAACACCAACCCCATACCAGGACACTAGCCCCATACCAGGACAGGCTATTTGTTTTCCTTCAAGCGCACCACATTCTTAACTGCTGCACGGTATGTGAGGCATGACAGAATATACATATGATTTTATTTCTTAGCTTTAGTCTGGATTTTTTGCCTTTCTTTTTTTTTGTGGCATATGGAGCCCATGAAAGACAAACACCTTGTTAATGCTAGGCTAGCTCAGCTGGAAATCTGTTTTCAAGTGTTATGCTGCTGCAGAAACACAATGTAATGAAACACCAGCAACCCCCCTTCTTCCTGAGCTTTGGAGCGACTCCCTCCTTCACAAAGAACTCAATCTTTAAAAAGCTTTACTTTTAGAGCGAAGCACGCTGAAGTTTTTGGAGCAGCTCTGAATAATTTTCGCTAAGATAAGGATCAGAGGGATTGAGGTTCTATTAGCTTTGTAGCATTAGTGTGGAGATGGCTTGCTGGCCTTCACACAGTCTGAAGAGGCTCAGTTTGACCCAGACATGTTAACACTGAAAAATCTCTTGGGATGCATCTTGGTGGTCTGGATATAGCCTCGGGAGGCCTGTGTCCTTGCTAGCAATGGTCAACTGAGGCGTATTGTCCTTGGGCACATGCGTTAACATGCCTCATGCCCCATGCAGCTGTCTCATTGAAACACTTACAGTAGAGCTGATTTGTGCACCAGGAACCATTAAGGGGCGAAATTGTGTTTGTACAGGACCATGGTCATTGTAGGAATGCTGGTATCGGGGGAAGTGCAGGGGAAAGTGAAAACACAGAGCATGTGCAGCTGCATCCTGGTGTAATTCTACTTTAACTTCCCCACGAACACAATACAATACAGTACAGTAGGATATATGTATGTTATGCAAATGGCATAAACAAGAGTCGTTATCGAAGATTAAGCTGGTGCCATCTGCTGTAAATACTATAGATCACACCCAGATGATGTGCCTACTTACTGCCTTCTGGTCTAACGAATCGTTTCAGGCGTGCATACAATCCCATGCAAGTAAGCTGTACGTCTGAAGACATGCATAGCAGAGGCTCTTTGAAACTTGTCTGTACTAGGCGGACCTGGGAATGGTGAATATAGGATTTACACTGAGCCTCTACCCTGTTTTGGGAGCTAAGTTATTTAACAGATCCTATTGATCATGTTACCCTGCAGTAAGATGGAGACACACCCTTAGACAGAGCCCAGACCTGAACTGCAGAAGAAAACACAAGTGACGTGTGCGCATTGCCACCACTTTATTGGTTCTGCTTTAGCAAACGCGTGCATTCAAATACACATTATACAGTATTACAGCCACACTCAAAATCGCACAATTCATGTGCACATATAGACACAGATGTATGTGAAACACTTATTTATACACACACACACACAAGGTCTCAGCACATGCAAACAATTCATATACTCGCACACACACACAAACACACACACACACACACACACACACACACACACACACACACACACACACACACACACACAC
>JAOEHI010052791.1:0-16149 GCA_025447815.1 Percopsis transmontana | reverse complement strand
AATGTACTAATTGTAAGTTGCTTTGGATAAAAGCGTCTGCTAAATGCTGTAAATGTAAATGTAAATGTAAATGTAAAGCATTTGACTGCAAATCATGAGGTCCATAGTTCAAATCTGGGCGCACCCTATCAATACAAATACTTGCATAAATTATCATAGAATCTGTGGGTGCTAATCAATGTTTCAAGTGTAATGTCAATTTCTAAAAAAAGACAAAACAATTGCAAAAGAAACATAAATGAGAATGAGGGTGTCCAGCTCAGTGGCAGAGCATTTGACTGCAACTCAAGAGGTCCCTAGTTCAAATGTGGGCACCCACTGTCTTTAAAAACACTTACATACATTATCGCAGAATCTGTGGGTGCTAATGAATGTTTCAAGTGTAATGTCAATTTCTAAGATAAGACAGTTGCAAAACACATACCAACAAGGTAATATAGCTCAGTGGCAGAGCATTTGACTGCAGATCAAGAGGTCCCCAGTTCAAATCTGGGTGCCATCTATCTTTAAAACTATATACATTATCGTAGAATCTGTGGATGCTAAACAATGTTTCAAGTGTAATGTCTATTTCTAAAACAAGACAATTGCAAAGATTCAAAAATGAGGGGGTGTAGCTCAGTGGCAGAGCATTTGACTGCAAATCAAAAGTGATTCACTTTGTAAAGCAAATTTCGTCCACAATCTTTTAGCGTACCCTCTGTGGTGGGCTATGTGTCCCCCTGGCTGGGAATCAATGATATAGACTAGACTATAGAGTGGACCGTCCATGGCAGGTTTAATTCCCATTCAACCCCTGGTCTCAGCTCTTTACGGTTGTGTAATTCACCGTGGTTTTTACAGCCACCGGCAAACAATTAAGTTCGGCGAACACACGCTTGCTGTCCACTGTGCCTATCAGCGCGAGAACAATTCAATAAAATGCGGCTTCCTGTGAAAAACGAGCGGCCTATGTCGTCACGAGCCAACGAGGGTCGGAAGGGATGGAGGTAGATAGATAGAAAACGCACAGAACCACGATTTTATTTTGTTATCTATAAAACCAAGCTGTTCTCCAGCTGTAATCAGAGATCACTGCACCCCCAACTCCAGATCTCATTTGACCTTGAGACCGGTGGCTGTAAAGACCTAACACGTCGTCTTTGCAGTAGATTTCATTGCCCGACCACAGTGTTTTGCTCGTGGGAATTTTGCAGCAATGGTAGCCACTGCAAGTCCATGCAATGCAATGCCAGCTAGCTCACAGATGTTAGTGCTGGAAATCAAACCAGAAAACATCAGGCTATTGGTACCTCTATTTTACCGTTAACCTGCCACCCATAAAGGGATCTGCAGCTCTGGTGAACAGTGGAGTCCATCTGTTGGTTGTGGCAGGGTTTTGACTTTATAAAACAAGAAAACATCTCTGTGGGAATGTTCTCTGCTGCTATTAACTTCTGCTCAAGGAGACTTAAGCAGGGCAGATGTTTGCCTTTTTTTGTAACATTTATAAACCTACTACGTTTTCAACACCCAGAAATATTTTCCTAATCTAAATATTTTGTTCAAAAAAGCTGATTGCTTTGAGGATTTCACTATTTAAAAGATTTTAGGCTTATAGTATATTTCTATCAAACCTCATCTGGGAATCCTTCACAGCAGATCACAACAGATCTTATTTTGTCATAAAACTTTATCTAGCTCTAATTGTGTAAACTCTTGTTGCTGGGCTAAATAAAAGTCATTTATATTCACCAACAGATGTATTTATCTTAAGTGTTTCTTGGAAAAAATAAAATAAAATACTTAGACACCTTCCTTCTTTCCGGTACATTTGTCAATATTAGATTAACCTGCTACTGTAGTCATTAGCAAAGCCATGAGTGACTGCTGACAAAGGCCTACTGTAATGTTGCATCAGTAATCATAAGAGCCCATATGCATCAATAGTCAATTCGTTAGAAAATCCTCTGCTCTTTTTTTAAAATCAATAATCTGTAACTAAATGTCTGAATGCAATATGCATAATACAGTATAGGCTACAAAAAGAAAATATGCAAAAGTGCCTTAAATCACCCTTTGGCCCAGCTTCAGTTGTGGTGGCTAGGACACAATCGAGGTCACAAGGTGCAGATAACGTTTGGATGCTGACCCATAGTGAATGTAGGCATACTCAAAGAGGAACACGTTTCAAATGCATGTGCTGTATCTCATTATGATCCCACAAATGTTCTTGACATCTGGTGACTGATCAGGTTTATTGCAGGACAATTGCAACATTGTGGCACAGATGGCGCATGCGCCATCCGCTGCTCCAGTCCTGGAATTGACCTGGAATTCTACGTTTTTGGTCCAACAACGGGAACACAGCAAATAGTGACGTTTTTACTGTTTTAGATGTAGGTTCCACAAGACGACACAAGATGGCGAAAGAGAGCTGAGCAAGAAGACGACAGCGAGGCTTCCTCATATTATATATTCTTGTTTCTTCTCTCCCCCTTCCACCTTCCCCTCTCCCCCACTCCAAACACACTCTGTTCATCAATTCGTTTTCTGCTTATCTTCTAAGCAGTTCTGTTGTCTTTTCTTCCTTTTATCTCTATCACCTCTCCTATTAGCCTACTCCTATACTTTCTTTGATTCCCTTCCATTCTCCTTCACACTCTCTTTGCCCATGTTGTGAAAATGAATGTATATGAAATAGACCTATTATATTTGTACACAGATCCGTGATGCATAACGTTTATAAACCAGTCCTGAAGCCTCTGATAAGGGAGGATATGTTTAGCAATACCTCCAATCAAAAAACTATAGGTGTCATGACTCTGAAGCTTAGATAAGATCTTGTGGATCATGTATTGATAAAAACAGAGACTCAATATTATATCATAGAAAATGTATGCATTCAGCAGACAGTTTTATCCAAAGCGACTTACATTGAGTATACAATTACAAGTCCTAAGGAGCAGTAGGAGTTAGACATATTGCTCACGGCTTACAGGTAGGCCCATCATGCCTGCGATCAACCCAGGACCTTTCGGCTGGGAGTCCTCCACCCTAACCACTAGACTATCCTGCCTTCCCAGCTCATTTATACACATAAAGAAAACAATAAACTATAATACAACCCAAACTATTCGTAACCATGACCAACAACAATAATGGCAGCATCGCTCAATAATCTGTATTGGAATACATCTGTAATATAAACGTCCTATATTGTTATATAGTAATATAGTAATATATATTGCAACATATGTGCAGGATGTATTTGTACATGATTTGTGTATAAAGCAAGCAATGTTTCCACAGACTATACGAAACCACTGAAAAGAAGGTTAATTTTGCTACTTAAATACCTCTTCAATCAACCCTCAGTTGATTGACATCTCCCTGACTCTCCTGTGTCCGTTTTTTTGTAGGCCTACCTGTTAGGACAAGACAACTGACACCTTATTTATGATTGCCTCTTTCGCACGTTGCTAACACCAGCACAATTACAGTATAGCCCTGTCCAGTTACAACACAGTGCAGAGAAGTGCCCTGGGATTTGAGCTGCGTGCATCCCTTCTTGACATGGTCTACCATCTATGTCCACTTCCCCATCCGGTCTGTATAGTCTTTTCCCTGTAACATCTGTTAGAAATCGGTTGTCCGTGTGAGAAGCTGGCCTACACACAGAAACACACAGACCATGGTGTCTCACACGATTTACAGCTCCTCTATTGTGAGAGGGGACTGCTTCAGAAATTAGAAAACATGGCTTGTTCTAATATTCACTATTTATTTTTAATTTGGTTGGTACCGCTTCAGCTTTGCTAGCTGGGCTACCACCTGCTGCTTGAACCCTTTACTTCTGATAGCCAAGGCATCAGGGAAAAATTAAAACTTAAACTTAAAATTAAAAAATAAAAAGTTTGATCTGATCCACAACAGATCAGCATTTTCGAGTAAGAATAATATTTTTGACAACATGTGGGTGGGTGATCATACAGTATAGGATTCGGAGGTCCACACCTGGTCCCAGGGACTGGGAGCTTGAGACCACTGGCATAGACCCTCACAAATCACTCACACTGCCCTGAGTGTTCCACCCTTCATGTCTGGGTGAGGTGTTGATAAACCACCCACGTCACGATACAAATATCCTGTTCGAAGGGCTGTTTACGGGCCCAGAAACAGACGGTGTGTAAGACCAGGAAATGGTCCCGTGGACCCTGTACCACCGCCACATCTGGTCTGAATGCACTCATAGCCAACGGCAAATGGATGGAGATGTGTGTGTGTGTGTCTGAGATGGGGGCTGTGGGTGGAATCCTATAGCTCAGCCTGGCATCTGAATTAGTCTACACAGTGCCCGAAGGGACCTCAAGGGGTCAGGTTTTATACATAAGTGTGTGTGTTTGTTTTGAAAATGTGATTTAGGTTGATAACACTGATTTCAGCCATGTAGCCTACCTTGTGTGTGAGGACCATATACAACCAAATGCTATTGGAAGAGGACAAGAGAGCGGGCTATAGATGGCAACCTGATCCCACTACAACAGTCAAAACGTCTTTTCCAACACAACTAAAATCCACGTTCATTTATAAGGTCAGCATAATTGTAGATGGCTGTAAAATTTCACAGATGACTACGCCGTTACATGGCAATACGTCCACTCATTTTACGGCCAGAGTCTTAAACTTACGCCCGTTTTGTTGTGTTGTAATGCAGCGTCCAGATCACGCGCGCTCCGCCCAGGTGGCCAGCGTGCTGCTAATTAGCGAGTATGTAATTGTGTACGCGCGCGGATGACTGCAGCTTGTTTGTCAACAGCAAACAGCAAACAAGCAACAGCAAACACCTGCGACTGCCACACGACAAATCCGTTAAGCATTATTTATATAATGCTTAACATTATTTATATAATGCTTAACAGATAATATTTATATATAACTCTAGTCTAAACATAACTGTGGGCTAGTATGTAAAAGCCTGTGAAACAAGCCATTGTAGGCCTATGCATACTTGCCAATATTTGCTGAAGTCTAATGCGCATTTGTAATGCAAGCAATGTGTGATTGTTGCACATAAATGGAGAATTTCTTGCGTGTTCACAGAAAATCTGTCAGGTTCCGTCGAGTGAGTCTTATTCCCCCCACGTTAAAACCGGCCTGGTGGAAAATAGCGTATTGAATGTATGATCTCATATTATCTCATATAACCTCCTTGAAAAGAATACACGTTTTAAGATATGGGCCTACGTTATTAGTTTTTACATCAGTGACCATTTACTGGGCTCCCCCGCAGGCACGGGTTGGATTTTTTCCATATGCCTAAGGAGCTGTTGGCCTTAAGTCTTAATGCTGTATCTTCTTTAATATATTTTATGTTCTTCGTGTAGCCTATTCTTTAGCATTCCTGTCCTGTCGTTTATTCCAATCATCTTTGTTTGCTTGCTTGCATGCATGGCAAAAACGTTTATCTATACTTTTTTATAATCTATCGCCTATAAAAAGTATAATGGTGCTACCGCACTATTCGCATTGCAGGCCAGTGAGGCCACAATTTAGCCCATGTTGCTAGTGTGTTGAATCGTAACCATACATCTGTTAGATAAATGTAAATGTAGTTTGGTTAGACCTATACGACAAGTGTCTTACAGGGATAACATTGTATCCCACTTTGTAAAAGGCTACTCGCTCGCTTATAGATAGGTCGTGTTGATATTATTCGTCAGTAGCCATATATGAAAAAAATTAACAAAACAATACTGTATACAGTAGGCTATTGTTTGGTTAATGCTGGTTTATATATGGTATAGAGTATGTTGACTGACTTTAGTGACTTTTTGTGACTGACAGGTAGAATTATCCACAAGGGAACGAATATATGAATACAAATGTAGGTTCTTTGGTATTCCACACAAGCTTACTGTAAAACTGTAATAAGGTAACACAAGCGTTAGGCCTTTGTGTTTTCAGTTTGTAATGAGAGTGCAGTTGCTCTTTTTGGAAAGTTAAGATTATTACAGTTTATTAGCCTTAAACGATTTGTAGACAAATATTTATATGTAATGTTCACATTTTTATTTTATTTGATACATGGTTGATTTATTGGTGGATCGATCCCCCTCCTCCTATATTTAGTCAATGGTATAGTTTCTAGGGTTATTTATTATTATTTTTAAACCGGCAGGAAAACAAAATCGTTCTGTACCGTCAGTAGCCCCATCATGCCATATGCCCAGTTAGCCAGCTGACTCTCTTATCAACTTGCACATAATAGGCTACCCCACCCCGCTCACCTGTACGCCTGAGGGGGGGGGTTATTCGTCATTCTACAATTAGTCAGCCAATCCTTACCGTTATTGAAACAATGTATGTCCGAGATGTTAGCCACGATGTTTCAAGAAACCGGCATGAACATTTTCTGGCATCAAGCCTTATTGTTTTACATATTGCTGCCCGTCTCATTGTACCTGAGCCCCCACCCACACACACACAAACTTGTTCTGAAGCCTTAGTCAGAAGCCAATAAGCAATACACACCCGTTGGCTTGATACAAGCCCAGCATGTCCTGGTAATACTTGATTTACCGTATATGATGATGTCATTCTCTCTCTCTCTCTCTCTCTCTCTCTTTCTCTCTTTCTCTCTCTCTCTCTCTCTCTCTCACTCTCTGTCTCTCTTTCGTTTGCAGTCCAGTCGCCACTGTAAAAACCCAGATAATTTTTTGCAATGTACGACTACTGGCTGGCCAATACCCGGCAGCTTTTCTTCCACTCATGGATCAAATCCTCAAGTCAAGCCGCGTAACACGGCGCGATTGTAGCCTAGTCTATAGTCAACGGGTCTTGCTGTTAAATATTAGGGTTTCTTTTTTAGGCGGTACAGTTTTTGCCCAGTGTCCAGTGCCCCCCTCCCCCATCCAGACCAGACAGGGGCCAGACAACTTGTGATTTTACAAGGTGTCTGTCTCAAGTTCAACTGCTACGTCCACCTCAGAAACAAAGGCCGATCCGCAATGCAGACAGAGGGAGAGAAGGAGAGGGTGGTGGGGGATGGAGCGACAGGGGAAGAGAGGAGGTGGTAAAACCTAAGAGGGAGGGTGGTTGTGGGAGGTGTGTGTGCGCGCGCGGGGAGGGGGCTTTGGACGTGAACTTGAGACAGAGAATCGACTCAGTCCTGCATTCCTGGTCTGAAGCATGCTCTGGGGAACCGGGTACGGGACAAAGAGGGATATATAGAGAGAGAGAGAGAGAGATTAAAACGTAGGCAATATGACTGAATAGAATAGAATAGAATAGAATAGAATACTATGATCGTTTGTTGTATCTATTGTATCTGTTTTATTCTCACTTGTCCAGTCATATTGAACGTTTGACAAATGAAGAAAATCTAAATTGTATAAATAAATAGGCCTAAATGTAATAAATAATAATAAATAATAATAAATAATAATAAATAATAATAATAAATAATAATAATACACAATAATACATAATAATACATAAAAATACATAATAAATAATAATAATAACTAATAATAAATAATAATAATAAATACATATACACATCAATCGAGTCTGCCACAAAGAAAAATAACGTATGGGCCTATGATGCAAAGGCTACTCTGTAAATGCTAAAATGCTACACAGTCTAATGGTGGGCAGGAAATGCCAACGAGGCAGGAAAACAGTTGAGTTGTAGCCATGTAGTGTAGGCTAGTGGGCAGAACCTAGTCGTTTGCCTGGAAGAATTAGGTTAATGACAAAACTACAAATGCAAAGATGACTAATATCAGGAAGCAGCCCTATTGTAGACAACAATAAGCCATAAGTTAATCGTTTGACCATGCTCAAAATAGTTTCATGCGTTGTTTCACTTTGAAACACCGTGCCACATGATTTCACCGTCAATCAAGTTAGATCAAATTACAATAGGCCTATCGCCTAATTTCATAAAAGTGCTATTGTAAAGCGTGCTGTTATATCGACTTGCGAGACTTTTGTGAATAAAAAAACCGCTGACATAATATTGGCCTACCTCAGAGAAAATATGTAATTGTTAAACGTGGGCCTATAGCCTATTTAAAATATTTACAATAATAAGATACCGATTTTGCACGTATTGTAGACCTACCATATGGTGCATTACCTCCATCTTCAACGCTATTGTTTTGATCTACTTTTACAATAAGAGTAGACTATTTAAGGAGACATGTTCATGTCCTTTTGAACGAAAGACATGTCACATGTTGAATGACGGCAAGGTTTAAAATGCTCTAAAATGTAGTCCTATAGACATAATTGTAAAAAATACTAAATAAAAAGTCCAAAGATTTGCGACGAAACAGACTAAAGAAAGACTCCTTTTCTCAGGTATTTAGAACAAAGGGCAGAATCCAACTAACTGAAGCTTTATGGTTTTAGGGCTGGGTTGTAGGCGCTTCCGTGCTGGAAACCTTCAATATTGGTCGTTTTGTGAGGAAGGAGAGAGAGAAAGAGCGCGGCAGTTGTTAAATTTCCGTGTCAACAGCCCTGCAGACACGCCGTTTGTTGTCGTCAAGGCTTTTGTCAAGTTCAATGTTAACCATGGCGGCCAACAGCCCGGCTTTACGTCCTCAGATGCGAAGACTTGGACTAGGTTCCGATGCCAGCTGACGCAGCGAAATATCAACAACAAATCATCTTATTTGTTTCATAATTCAAAGTGGCCCATCTTTTTCCCTCCAAAGTAAAAGTTTGTTTCTCGTTTTTGTTTTTGGTTATGAAATCTAATATAGACATATAACATAGTCACCTATTTGTCTGAAATGGTAATGTCGTTGCACCTGGTTCCTATTCGGTTCATATCTTTATAACAAACCTTAACAATGCAATGTAGCTCTATCCCCCAAATCGCTTTAAAACTAAACTGGTAGCATTCATAAACATGCATGTTGTGGCATGGCAGCTTGTGGTCTTCATATGGTATGTATGTTAATAAAAATAATAAATATCACTCCACAACCATGAAATATGCCGAATATATAACTGTACAATGTACATAGTCTCTCACGTAGCCTATGCCGTCCTACGTAAGGGGGCTATGTGTGTTAGGTCTAGGCCTATGCAATTGTCATAACTCATAACTTAATTGTATTCGAGGCTAAAGTTCCAGATTATTGGTGCCAGAGTTATGGAGGCTTGACGTGTGCTTAGTTCATATTTCATGGTCAACAATCAAAGGATTTTTTCTTAGCTTCTAGGGTTTGATTTGAACTATTTGACACAAAGCAACAAATCGGCCCGAAGCGAGTCTACAGTTAAGGAAATATTTGACAATGCCTACAACTGTCTTCTTAACAAAGCGCCTATATTGTCTAATAGATTTCAACGGAACCCCAGCATTTTCTACTTTAGGGGTTCCAACGTCAGTTTTAATTTCTCATATAGCTCCGGGATGATAGTAAAATGTAAGGTGAGCTAAATAGGCAATAGGCTATGCTGACATGTCATGTTTTAAAAACGAATTTGTGAAAAGAACCACTTTTGAGATAAAGCCATGGGCTGCGTGGTGGTGCAGGGCTATTGCAAGCAACAATTTATGGCAGCCTGTCGTAAACCGAAGCTGTTTCCTATTGAGTCTGTGGCTCTGCATTATTCATATCAGATTATTTACTTGTGGATATGATTTAAATTTCACTTAGGGGGCTTTGGTGTAAAGCATATTGTGTAGTAGAATTATATTATAACAATGGCTTATTTTGTCATATTACATTAGTCTCATAACTACCATTACAGTGCTTTGCATTGTTTCGCACGGCATTATCTGGGTATCTGGCGTTTTGTGACGTTAAATATAGCCTAATGTTTTGTTGTCACCTTTTTATCTTCCTTGAAGACACTTTTCTATCTAAAAAAAGCTTGGTATGAACACTATTCCCGTGTGGTTTAAGGCCAGACAGGATTCCAGAGACCAAGTGATGCTACTAAACCGAAGAGTAATGGCGCACCTTTTCCACCCTGACTAATCTAGATCGGCGTTAAGTGCGGGCGGCGTGCATCGGCCCTGTCCTGCTCACTGTCAGCCAATTAAACTGCCCCAGAACCGTGCGTAAATCACGTACTGGTGAGACCGTAAAGAGCAGAACACAGTGCGTAAATCTGCTTGTTTGTAAGAGATGAAGCGCGCACTGGATTTCTCATGGAGTTACAGTAAGGTTCAGGGCTCCTGTAAAGGTATCGCAAACTGGTAAGCGCGCGTGTGTCGACAGTAACATGCATCAAAGAACCTTCGTTATGTCCTCGGAGTGGGACTAGGACATCATCGTGTCCAGCTCCTGTGTGTAGCCTAAGCAGCGTTCACGTTTCAGGTTTTGTGACGTCTTTGCGCGAGAGCCATTTCCGTCTCAGCAAGTGACGCCTATAGGGTCAAGGTCAAGGGCAAATTGCCTTTCCCATATAGTCACATCTTCGTTGTGCTGTCCCTGCACAATAGGACTGTATAGGCCTATGTCGCAGATAGCTTTATTACAAGTTAGAAGTTGGGTTAATATTACGGCCTGCATGTTCAAGGCAGTGAAATTACAAATAGCTACATTAGCCCACATCATATTTCTTAAACAAGCTAAATCCAAATAAGCCTACTCTACTTTCCTAAATATTCATAATTCAGGTAGACGACCTACGTGTGCGTTATCATGGATATTGGAATACAAGGCAAGTAATCAAGATAATTTAATTAAAATGAATGTAAGGTGACCTAATAGGGACTACATGGGGCACTATACTTTGTTCGGAATTAATATTACAAGACAGATATTATCATTGTGTTATGCGGACTGCCAGGCCTAATCCAAATACGAATTTACAGTCCTATAAACACGGGAAGCCTTGAATGCGGAGCAAGCATCATAAAGTTCAATACGTGACCTTTGTCCATCCGTGTTTTTCCAAATCTATGAGTAGACAATATTGTTTTTTTTGTGTGTTGAATGCTAGCAGACTGATACATCTTCGAATGTATTTTTTTGTCCATATCTCAGGAACGTATGCTAATGTATTACATTCAGAATGATTTTATATATATTATTTTTACTATTAGCTATTGTTCTTATTACGTGGTTGTGCACTCTTGTGCAACCTTTCTGAACATTCAAATGAAATCAAATTGCATTCGTATACGGCAAATAGTGTCAACAATAAAGGGTATTTAGGATTAAACGAATTTATTAGGCATTGCGCTATACTTGGATTACTGTTTTACAAGTGTTATAAACAGTATAGACAGATATGATTGCATAATACGTTTTCTGCTATACGAAAATAGCAACAACAACACTGACAGCAAACATTCAAACGTGAGCACACGACGTTAGACAAATAGGGTGCAGACAAACATACAGACATCGAAGTTACATCATGTGGACAGGGGAAGTGCTATATTTACAACATGTCTCTAGAAACACCATCTTTCAGAGGATTTTGGTTCTTTCTTGAAGTTCTTTGTCTTTTGTTGTTTTTTGGGGTTTTTTTGGGGGGGGGGGGTTTCCTTTCAAAACAGCATTTATTGATGTAGCCTAGGTTGGGACAGGCCACATGGCACTGCGAAGAATTCTAATCCGCTCAAAGTACCGGTTATCTTTTTTCTTTTTCTCGTTTCTTCTTTTGTAACGCACGAATAAACAAAATCTTCTTTCAGTGTCCAAGCTGATGGAACGGGATTGTGGAACATTAATTCCGACTCACGGCGCGCTGGTTTTGACTTTGGCCACGAACTTCTTCTCCTTCACCCTCCTGTTTTGAAACCAAATGGTGATCTGCCTCTCCGATAAGTTGGTGGCGGCAGAAATCTTTCTCCTCTTGTCCTTGGTGATGAATTTGTTCGCAGCGTACTCTTTCTCCAGTTCTTTGAGCTGAAGCTTGGTGTACGGGATCCGCTTCTTTCTGCCCCGTCGAAAAGACGAGCCGTCGTGCTGTGCCACCACATCTGTGGACCGGACAAAGAAACACTTATCACGCTGAAGTCGAGGTTTCAGAGAGTCTAAATATTACATTACGCTCGTAGCCTTTGTGATTTTTCGGTGGCCTTTTATGAATTCTACTGTAGGCCTAATATATGCGTCACATCGTTAAATCGCTTTAATCTTAGTGCATAAACGCTTCGCGGAGAACTCGATAAGCCATTCATCAAGAAACAACGACAGACCAACATGGTGGATTTGTCTCTCAAGTCTGCAACCAGCGACGGCCAAGAGAAAGACTATGCAAAGTGGCTCATGCAATGTGTTGACATGCCACCAAAACATTAATGACTCTACACATAAATTACAGAGCCTACTAATTATTAAACGTTTCTTAATTCGCTGGAAGAATTACATGCGGAGCAGTTTGTCATTTGACAAAACATCACAAACAGGCAATACAATTTGATATAATCTCTAAAAGAGATTATATCAAATTATTTAAAGACTTGGATGATTACATTAGAGTAATTCTTAATATGGGCTCTTGCCCTTGGGCACGTGCAATCGTGTTTTTTCTGTAATAGGGTTCAAAGCAAATTATTAACATACTTGCTTTTCAATACCACACAGATTCCCGCAGTGAGCTGATCTGAGGATCTGATTTTAAAATTGGTACATTCTCACTCAGCGTTTTGAGGATGATAAAACGCCAATACACACGTAAAATAGTTGTAATTTACCATTACATTATGATTAGACCCTAGCATATATAGCCTACCATAGATATTGCAAACTGGTTTTAACTATACGCGGGTTTTTACTCGCCATTTTATAACTCATATAGTTTATTTACAAAGTATCTGAATAGATTATCCTATATAGCCTATCCCTAAGTGCCAATAGGTTATATTCTCAAACGGACAAATATATTGTCGTGGATTTTATGAGTAGCATATTCCTTAAAACAAGAAGGCCCCGACAGGCAATAATGTTTGTTAAAAACGATGAGCCTGATTCACGCTTAACGTGGCTTACCCGCCAGTGCGGATTTCCAGAGGTGTCCCGCCTGTCCCTGGTCTTTGGAGCAGTACATCTGGCCTCCCCAGCCGTTCGTTAGAGCCCATGGCTGGTAGCTGTCCATGGGAAGGAGGGTGTCATGGCGGGGTTCCCCCGTTCCCAGGGTTTGGACCACCGAGACGTCCAGGTAGCTGGCCATGGACTGGTACGGGCTCGGATAGCCGTGGTAGAACGCGAACTCTTTGGCCCGGTGATTCGAGTATTCGTCGGAACTCACCGGTGTGTCCATGTACTTTTCCGCGGCCGCTGAGTAGCTGAGCGCAGCCCCGGCCGCCTGGGTGCACGACTTGAGGGAACCCCGCCCCATCCTGCATGGATAGTAGCCGTTACCGAAGTAGCTGTATGGCAGGGCGGCCGGGGCCGGGGAGCTCTGATGCGACACGCCGGCCGCTGGACACGGCCCGGCCGCGCACTGCTTTGCCGAGGACACGCCTGTTTCACTGGAACTCGTACCGGACACGTCCACTGTGGGATAGCCAGCGGAGGAATGCACCAGTCCCGAGGGGTGTCCGCCCAGCGCCGCCGCCGCCGCCGAGTGCGCCATGATGTTGCGGCACTGAGTGGCCGCTGCAAAGTTTCCGCTCCCCACCAGCCCCTCCATGTTCTTGTTCAGGTCGTCCAGGTTATTGTCATACACAAACATCACCGTGTCCGCTGGCCAGCGAGGGTTGAGGACCAGGGAGGCGGTCATAGGCGGTCTTTCGTTCTTTCTGATTTTCGCTGGCGTTATTTTACGAAGAACTTCTCGCTACTAGTGTTTAATACTACAGCGCCACAGCATGGATGTGGAATAGAGCACTAATGCTACTTCCACTCACGCACTGACAGGCTGGGTACGAATGTGATATAGCTTTCAATGTCATAGCACGCACGCGAAACCTCGCTGCACCGTTTGATTACGGCGCTCGCTCCGAGGGAAAGACTCCGGTGTGTAGCCGGACCTCCGGTTACATCCCAGCCGCAGCCTTGACGCAACGAGCCCGAGGGACACTCCAAGGAGGGAGGGCGCGTCTCCATTGGATGAGACGGGGAGACCACGTGATGATAAGACAAAGAAAAAAAACAGACTCGTTGAGGACTGTCAGTCAAAGAAATTATTTTTACAAGACTAGAGCTGTGGCAAGACACGAGCACCGGCGAGCCCAGTTTAGCTTCCCGGAGGTGTTGTTTGTCCAGCAGACGTTCTTCAGTAATTCCTCTCCCCGTGCATTCATATGTTATGTGTCATTGTCTGAAATTATCATCATGTCACCTGTGCTCAGGTCTCATTAAAAAAAGATTATTTGGTATTCTCTAATACCTCGTAGAAATTAGTTTCCCTCGTGCGTAAAGACGCTTGGAGACCTTGTGCGTCTCCATTCGAATTGGAGGATAATTTAAGCCTATTTATATGTCTGATATTTCGCATTTACCTAGAATTTACTCAAACTATTTCTTAAAAAAAGGCCTGCAATATCTAAATTGCTTTCACGCCTCTAAAAAAGCTAACAGTATGCGCGTTAACTGCCGCATAACGTAGGTGGATGGCACAACGATGAAAATAAAAAAAGGATTGCAACAAATTAAACATGCAAATACAGACGGTTGTTGAGTGATTTTTCTAAGCAATAAATATGGGTTCTCAAAACAGAGGTTCTTGGTTCTAATTATACACTCTAATGTTAGAATTCACCGCAACGTTATGGACACGTTAAGAGACTTATAATGGACGTTGCCAAAATTATGAAGGAAGTTTAAAGTTCTCGTAAAAGCATAGCAAAATTATAACACGATATTTCATAAATGCCAATATTAACATGTTTTCTGATTTTAAAAAAATCTTTCTTATAAAATTACAGTGCCCGTTTGGACATTTAGCGGTTATTTATTGAATGACTAGAATATGTCGTGTTGTGTTCGCGGGTGAAAAATTAAGGAAGCTTAAAGACTATTTATAGAAGGGATTCAGAGGTCTTAACATACAAGTATGGCGACAATACCAAGCGTTTCTAAAAAGTTTCATGGCACGTCAGAACCGCGTTATGTGCGTTATAATTTCACCCATGTGTTTAATACGACTTTTAATTTATGTGGGAAGAGGTCTAAAAATGCACCTTTCATCTTTAGAAATTATGGTTTATTCAGTTTTCCGACTTGTCACACAATATGTTAAAAACGTGTTAGCCCTTTGAAAAAAACATGTTATGTTGCCAAAACACAATACATAAAACGACTTTTGATTCTACATAAGCAAATAACCGAACTTGTGATTGTCTGAAGTCTGATTGTGTTCACTGTATGCTTGCAGGATTTTATGGGCGGTTTCGTGTTATGAATGTGTGTCTTGAAACATAATTAAAAAATGTACTTAACTGACTGAAGTCGTAGCTAGTCATAATAATTGTTTTTTATTTAATTATACTGTTAGATTGCCTACTAAGTAGATGCCTTAATCATTCGCCGACATGATGATTTGATTGTTGTTTTGTTAACTAATGTTAAAATAGTGAAACAATGCACAATTAATTAATCTAAATCTTGCCCTATACTGCCATACACCTACAATACCTCTATAAACAATAACGGTTTAAGTGTGTGGGTGTCCATTACAGTTGATGTCCTAGATTTGTTTAAGAACATACAGTACATGTTAAAGAAATCAATACTCATCAATAGATGTTCAAAAATAGAATTTGGACAATTGTGGTAGCTTTTTGCTGAAGCTTCAACACGGTTATGTACGATACGCTATTTGTATTTTCTGTCCATTTATCTAGATCAATGCCACACACATGCTGTTATTGTACATGAAACATTATAACAATTTCTAATGACCATTTCACAAAAAGACGGTAGCTCTTGCCACATGCAAAAATCAGAACAGAATGTCAGGCCACACACACAAACACGCACACACACACACACACACACGCACACACAACTGAACATACACATCACCCCACCCAGCCAGACAGTCTTCATTCCACAGTGTGGTCTGTGGAGGTCAAATTGGGCCCTGAAGGTCAAGGCCAAGTTTAACAGGAAGCAGAAAGAGAGAGAGAGAGGAACAAGAGAGCCTAGCCCGCCCTGAAGGCGCAGTTGGGGGGGGGGGGGGGGGGGGGGCGGCCCACAAATTAATCCCCCCAAACCCCCAAAAGAAAAAAAAAAAAAATAAAAA
>JAOEHI010052790.1:0-46024 GCA_025447815.1 Percopsis transmontana | reverse complement strand
CTGTGGAGGATTAGCCCCACAGGTGCAGGACATTAGTAATGAGTGTCTTTTTAGTATTTAGTTTCCCCAACAACCCCTGGGGTTGTTGTTTGGTGTTGAAGCCCGGTAGGTTTGTGTGGTTCCCTATTAAAAGTACGCGTATCTTCGCCCTTCAGTCCGTGTGTGTCTCTCTCTGGCTCGCGTTTGCTCTCGCTATCACACACACAGCGTTACAAACCCAGAGTTTTAACTACAAATCAACACAAAAACTCAAATGAAGCTGCATTTGCACACAGACAAACTGGATTCAATGGATTTCACCATCATTTTAAAATCGTTCAGGGGTACTAAGTTTTGAAGATTATGTTCAGTCTGTAGAAATTTTAGGGAAAGCGTCAGCGTGAGGACTTAATATTGAGGTAAGGAAGCTACGGAGTTGGGGGCTTAACAAAAGTTCATTTGCACTTAATTTATAAATTCAAATTTAAAGAGGTTCATGTTTTATTTTTTATGTGGTTAAGGCATAGCTAGTAGCTACTAATTAAAGAGTTCTATGAAGTTAAAACAGTGAACGATATGGAGAATACTGAGCTTGGTGATTAGATGATTGGATAGGCTGATTCCTGATACAATGCTCTGCGGCACTCGTAGACTTAACCTCTTTGTGTGCACAATGGTGTACCATTATTTTGTACAGCTCCTTCAGATTCCTTTGAAAAGCGCTTCTAATTAAAATGACTATTACTATTAATATTATTATTTCACTTTTTTCAAAGAAGCCTGATTTTCTTAGTGCTACTACCAGAAGCAGAGCTACTTTGGGGGCCCCCTACTGAGTTATCCTGCATTGCATAAGCATAGAGCATGCATAGATGATAATATACATACCAAACCTTAGTTTGTTATTATAAGAGACTAACTTGATCCCACACAATTTGTATATATATATATATGCAAAACACAATATTTCATACCTGTGGAAAGTAATGCATACTATAACACATCTAATAATAATGATAGCAGTTTCTAGTCAAGTTAAAGTATATTAAAGCTACACTTAAAATACACAACTCTCTTGGTCTGCATGTGTATGAGTAAAAAAATAATTTCTGTCGTGGGTCCATAAACAGGTCCTTTTTCAGAACAAAAAACCCTACTTAAATATACAACATTCAATAACTTATATTTCGATTTCATAGCCTTAGCACATACATTTTCAGAATCGATACAAAATGATCTATTCATAGAATCTAAGCATGACCTATTTAAATTGTTTATTTACGTTCCTACATTATCATCATGACCTTTATAGAGTATAATGTCCCTTGAGTTGAAATGCTGTATTATTTCACCACATTTCCAAATCCATGGTCCTGAGGACAAAATCACAACATTTCTTGCAGTCCAGTTATGTAATCTAATCTGAATCATTCAGATTTTTATCCGAATAATGGTTTTCACAGTCTTGTGGCTGTATCAGACTGAGAGGTCAAGGGGTGTTGGGCAACCATATTTTCAAGAATGTAAAGCCATTTTTACACCGTTTTCAAGGCAGGAATATTGAGTCTTAGACATCGCTCACAGCCGAAACATGTCTAAAAAATTTCTAAAAGGGACATGTAGAGTCATGTATCCACAAGCACGGTGTTATTTCATGAATGAAGGTTATAGCCTACTATAGCAGATGTGTAAAAATCGCTACAGTAGAATTCTATAAGGCTGACAATGCAATATTGTCAGAGATGGACTAACGAGATTATATCATCATGCATCATGACATGTAAACCATACAGATTACATGAATATATAAAATGATCATGATCCTTTATTATTCAGCGCATCATTTCACCCCAAGTCATAGATGCATATTCTATGCCACAAGCCTATTAGCCGTTGTCATCCATAAAGTGTTGTATTACCACCATCTGCTGGAATGTCCCTTGCCCCATCTATTGTGGCATTGCCATAGCATGTGTGAAAAGGCGCAAGACGGAAATGTTCCTAAATGTAGCTGCATATATGTGAAGAGTGAAAATCACTAGCGGTGCCTGGAAGGGTATCCCAGTAGTTTATCAGGAATATGTGTGAAAAAAAGACGGATCTTCAAATAACTTTAAAAAGCATATATGAAGAAACTCCTGCATTTGCAGTTGTAACCTGCTATTAGGAAAAACAAAAGCAACAACCTTATGTCCTTTGTTTAGTTACAATGATAACTTATTATTTTAAACAAAGTCACTTTGAGGACCCGCAGCCCTTTAAATATTTGAGCAAAATTTCAAACAGACATGAATCTTCTTTCATGTACCTTACAGCTATCCTCTCCATATCTCCCAAACTTCTTCCACATCTTGGAAACGGCCTTTTAACAATGAACAAAAATCTTTTGGACACAAACCTGCTGCACACGTACCAAGGGGAGGTTGGGTAAACAGGAGTTTGAACCCGACCAAGGTGGGGAAATGAAGTGACGGGAAGGCAACGGCACTTCCCCGTCTGATGTTGTCTAAGCAAACAAGATGTCAGGATTACAGCTCTTCATAGTGACACTAATTTCTGGCTGAATGAATTTAAGGGAGCCAACATGGTTTCTAATCTGTTGCACAGTGTGGTGGCATCTCTGTAAGAGATTAAGGAGGTGAGAATGGGAGCAAGAAGGAGGAATAAAGTGGTCAGCTGCAGGAGAATGCCTAATCGAGATGAAGGACTCTGATGTTGCTTCTCATCGAGACCTTGCTTGAGGCAAGGCAGTGATGCATGCTGGGACTGCCGTAGCGCTCCTATAGTGATGTTATCGAAGAGCTTCACCCCGCAGCCATCACTATCACTATCACAACAATATTATTTAGCACGAAGGAGGAGTTCTTAGATGTGTCTGGATGGCCTTGTTTTAAATAACATGCACTTATAAGCAAGGACGACCACCATAATGGCTATATGATATTCATTATTCTGACCCTTGCCCTGCAAACCATTAAATCACATTTTCATTTACATTTCTACCTGCCTGGGAATTCTAAGCATTGTTTTGAAGTAAAAATAGGCTAAAATAACAGTGGTCTACGATTAGTAAATAGCCTTTGGGGATCAGGACCAGTGAACATTTCCTTTGCACAGGGGAGAAAAAGAAAACACACAACATTCCCAGAGAGAAAAACTACATTAGCATAAATAGCTCCCTCAAACACTGGTCAAAATATACACCACGGTAGTCTACTTGTCATTTCACTGCACCGCTAACCCGAAGTAAGCGTAGCGAGGCTAACGAGGTATGCTAATTTGAGCAAACCCACGGGTGTGTGCGTTTTATTTAATGTCAAGCATGTGCGTTGTGAGTGAAGGGGGGCGTTGCAGGTAAGGGAGGTGTATGGGGGCAAAATCAGTCAGCGGAGGAGCCATTTCCATGACCTGATTGCCTCGTGTCCGCAGTCACTGTGCCGTGTCTGTACTGACCCGCTGATCAATATTTCCCATGTCTAACGGGCCCTTACGTCGCTATCATTACCCCCCACACACGCACGCACATCAAAAGCCATGCCTCTTCTTTGCTATTACACACTAATTGTTTTTTTACCTTCTTCCCGGCTGGCCCTGCGGAGTTAGCGTCAGGTGGCCTCATGCCGCCTGCCGCCCCCCCCCCCAAACCTTCACTGCCTCAAAGGCTGGATCAATTCCACAAACACACGCCACCCCCAATAGCCCTTCACTGCTCACACACACAATTCACTCAACACAACTCACTGTGACTAACTGCATCTCAAACCACATAAAGCAAATATATAGAGGTCAGTGACTTGGGGAGGGGACAAATAAAACACCAGAGTCAACAACCCGTGCCACCTTAAGTCAAGAAACATGACTTTCTTACTTGATATACACACCTTTTAGTAGTTAAACAATGTGACATTTACCTGCTGGAAAAGTGGAGCCGTTGATCGAACAACAAGTGAGAGGAATGTGGAAAACACCCTGCTCGCAGAGGGCCGGGATGTGGATGTGTTGGAGCGTATTTGACAGATCTGGGAGCGCTGCTCTCACCTCCCATTTGCTGTCCGGGGTTTTCCTCTTCAGTTGAAGGTTCCAGTTCTCTGCGTCCACCTCGGCACAGTGGGCTATGGTCACGGCCACTGGGCTGAAGAGGTCCAGGCCTGGAGGGCCGTACGTCACCTCTGGACCCAGCAGGATTTCACAGCCTTCCTCTGTTGGAACGCTAGACACACATGAAGCAGAAGTAAATTAATACATTCTTAACGTAGTCTTGCAGAAAAAGATACAGTATAGCTATAACCTATAACCAATAGCGCTACGACTATAGTAAAGCAATACTGAATTTTTCCTTAAGCCCTGACCATAGATCACATGCACATCGTTCAACAGGCGATAATCCCGTTTTCCCAACCGATGTAGCTCAAAAACGTACTCTAATTGCATTATAGCAGATAAGAAAACATATTTTAGAGATATACAATAGTATATTTCCTAGTAGCTGGAAAGGCTCTGCTGTTCTCTACAGCTGTGTTCTAGGACTCCTAGTGCTCTAAACAGGAGACTGCAGGTACTGATCTCTTCATGACTTTGCATAACAATCATTTTCTGTTTAATAACTGAGCCATTATGTGTACTTAATTTCATTCCTTGCATTCCTGCTGCTGCATTCAACACAAGCAATTAATGATTAGAAGAAAAAAATGTATGCGTGGTGGTGGCAGTATAGTCTGCCTCAATGCCAATTTAAAGTGCTAATTTGGAATTGTTATTACAAGGGGCCAGTGATAAGCAAAACGGGTCCTTGAAAACAAAACACATGAGCATGTGCTTTGTCCAATCATCAGCAAAGGGACTCCTTGTCGATTGGAGGCAAAACACTAATTCTGCTCAGGTAATATGCACGTTTACACTACATATGGAAATAAATGTGATGTATTTAACATTTTGTTAAGGATGTTTAGGACCAGACTTGATTTCTATCCCCATTATGGCATTGAATTGTATAATGTCTTTTTCATGAACTGCATAGATACTGTAGATGGATGTGCTAGTTTCTCCTGTTGAGGTATAATGCAATATACAGTATACCTTTAATAAATTAGACCGCATTCACTTCAGCTTCTCAGCAGAGTAGACGCGTTGAGAAGCTCTCCAAGCTCCGATCACTGATCTTATAGCTGACAAGTCTGATTTGTCAACATAGAGTAAAGTGAAAGGCTTAATGAGGCTGTCCTATAGCACAAAAGCTGGTAGGCTTTTTTCAGTAGATTTATTCTGATAATGTAAAGCATGAGTCAACACAACCTGCTGGTTGATGCAGTCTGCTTAACTATGTTATTTATTATTAATGCAAAAGGCCCATTATGTAGTTCAACATTTGTGGTGTATTTAATTAGGAATACATACAATTTGTGCCTGGACCCACCCTTGTAACCCTTGAAAGCAGCGTTACAAACCAATTGTTGAGAGGGCCGGCCCACTAGTGCTGAGTGACTTGCATTCCTCTCTACTCCTCCGCCTACAGCTCTTCTAGGCTCATATGTTCTCTACCCCTCCCCCAACAGAGTTTGTGCAGAATTTTGTGTTCCAGCTGTGTTCCAAAACATTACCAGAACATTGGGCACCTTTACCAAAAGCCATTGGGCTTTTTAAATTACATTATTTTTGTCCTAAAATAACTGTTCTTCCTAGAAACAGATGTGGATTATGTGGCTACTGAATATAATACAGCACATATGTTCGGGTTGTTCACCTGTTCACCCTTGAGCGGACAGCCTTTTAATACCCCTGTCCACCCACACAGGTGATTTGACTTATTTTGGCTATTTAGACCTCTTTTTCAGTTGAAATTGGGCAGAGCTATGCTGCAAAGTCGCTGAAGTCAGCAACTGAACATTTATAGGAGAGTCAGGGAGTTTGTATATACCCACACAGTCCTGAGAAAAGGTCTGATCAGCCACATTAACTCCAAACAACTGTGTGGGTGGACAGGATGTTGAACACTGACAGAGCTAATGGTTGTTGTCACAATTGATAGAAAAACACTTCCATTAACACATTCATACTGACTGAATAACTAATGATGCTATAACTGTCAATCCAAAAGTTTCTGTGTATATCTCCACCTACTGATATACTTTTTATACATACCATGTACTATATCATTTCTGGTATATATTTATGGTCGACTCGTTTCTTAAGGAGGATATCAATCTTGTATGTTCCTAAACTAGTGTATTTGGATAGGCATCTACACAGCGTATTTAGAAGATTGAGAACATATGGTTGAAGTGTTTACTAGGGGCATATTGTCTGCTAATCGTTTACGTCCGTAATACTCTCCAACTGACTCTCTTAATGTCTGAGTAGAGTAATATACTCTCTTATTACAGTCTAACCTTGCCTTCTTCGCCATACACGAGAACTCTTATCTCGCTGTTATGTCAACACACACACACACACACACACACACACACACACACACACACACTTGCCTTGAGAGAGCTCTCAATCCCTCAGCTAACAACAGCGAGCCTGGTCACATATTTAAAGTGAAGTGAGAGGCGAGCAGCAGATTAGCTGGGCCTTAAGTAGCCTGCTGCTCCAGCAGGCACCCTGACAGAACCAGCCCGAGGTTCACAGTCTCTTTTCTTCATTCCACTTGTCATTAGGATGAAGGGAGCTATATGGCCACTTCCCGAGCCCGCTTGATGAGGTGAATTTTTTAAATTGAGTGATGACTAACTCTTCTGGGACACGGGAGCCGTGAAAAGCGACAGATTGGGCTGAAGAAGGCGACGGCAGGCTTAATAAATGCACACATTAACACGCTCCATTAGCCTCACCTTTATTTGCTTGTAGTCTCCCACCTGTTTGCCCCCTTGTGCGCATTCGTCCATTTTTAAAAGGCACCGCGGGCGCTCTATGCGGTGTGTGGATACATTAATCAGACACCTCAGGGTGAAGCGTCATATGTTGCTGTAATAACCAGCCAATGTAGCTACATTCTTTTTCAGCATTTCCCTCTTGTCTCTGCTCTATAAAATCTCCCTTCCTCCTCTTAGGCCACATACATATTAGCACGGCACATTTTTACACGGGTAAAACATCGTTTTTGGCCAAGGGGTTTTTGGTTTTCGCTCTGTTTTTACAACGATCTGCAACCATATACTGTTACACAGGGGGAAAACGTATATGTCACTGACCTGAGCATGCTCAGGTTGCTAAACACATGACCATACGCAGCTCTTACGTGTTGTTTACAGAAACACACCTCTGCTCCTCTAAGGCTGGCAGACATACGATGAGGTAAAACTCATATTAAAAGTAACCAACGCTATAAAGTCGCAAAAGCTGCCAGAGAAAATTAGGTAACATATAGGAGCTTTATTAAAAACATTATCCGTCATCTGAGGATGCACAACAGTGGGAAAGGAACGGCCCGGCAACAAGGACGAAGACATTACGAAGACACACATAACCTAAAAGTCATATTAAGCTTTTATTATTGTACATTTAGTATAATATTTTCATTATTGTAATTAACCCTTTCCCGCCAAAGAACGCAATGCGATTGTACTTTTTGTTTTACTTTTGTTAGGTTTTGAATACATATTGTTGGCAATAATAGAAAATGACCAGATACAACGGCTATTTTGATTCACACTTTATTTGCAAATACCCAGAGACAATCTTGTTATAAGCTGTAAAGTTTAACAAGACAAATAATATACATGTCTGATCATGTCGCTTAAGTAGTAGAGCGTATAAGCAACTTTTTTAAACCATCAACTGGAAATCTCATTCTCGTTGTCTGTCTATGTGAGGGCGCAGTTATTCGCTAAAGGTAAGGGGAGAGTTCCTGGAGTCTGGACATTTGAAAATGTTCACGCTATTCTTCAGGAAGCATTTCATTTTTCAGAAAACTGTACCATCATGCACTTGCTCGCCCAGGGCTTATCTAAAAACATCGTTCCTTGTATGGGCGGTAGCGATCTTGGCCGAGTCGGGGTCCGGTGTTAATGCAATTTTTCTACTTTCCGCCAAAATCCTTTCAGCAGCTGGGGCTAATTTACTGTGTTTATTTAAGTTCGACCAGCGGTGTTACTCACTCTTGGTCATTGTCGTGTAGAGACATGTCAATGCACGTAACGCTGTCCTTGTTGAAGATCCTGTTTTTGTTACTTCCTCAATAAAATGTCGAGTCCAGCTCTTCACTAGCGGCTTGTCTCGCTTCAGTGTTTCTCCTTCAGCTAGCGCCTGCTCTCCACCTTAGCGGCGAACACTGGAGGTCATTTTGTAGGGCTCTGGCAGTGCTCCTCCTGTTCCTCCTCGCACAAAGGAGCAGATACCGGTCCTGCTGCTGGGTTGATTCCCTTCTATGGTCCTGTTCAGCTCTCCTCGTGTAATGGCCCGTCTCCTGGTATCTCCTCCATGCTCTTGAGACTGTACTGGGAGACACAGCAAACCTTTTTGCGACGGCACGTATGGATGTGCAATCCTGGAGGAGCTGGACTGCCTGTGCAACCTGAATGGGCTGCAGGGACCGCCTCATGCTACTAGTAGTGACAAAGACACGAGCAAAACGCAAAACTAGAGAATAATCATTCAGGAAGGAGAGAGCAATTGTCTGGGGCCACCACCTGCAAAACCACACACAAGTGACGGCTGGCGAATCAAAAACTTGGGGAGGACAGGAGGAAAACCAACCCAGGGCGTCATGTTATTTTACACTATTTGGCTACTTATCTCTACTTTCTTATGTTCAAGTTATGTTATGTTCTTATGTACAAATGTAGCAGTAATCCAACTAGCAATCTAATTCCAAATTACTATACAACTAATGTAAGGTAAAAAAATTACACAAAAAAACACAAAGTACAGGTAAGCTCAAACAGTACCTAGTGCTGTTGGGGAACTTTAAATAGAGTCCATAAGTAGTAAAGAAGGATTGGACGGGAGCCAGGACAGGAGGCACAGAGCGTGCACGGGCCTTTGCACGCCAATCGTGACACAAAGTGACTTATGCACAGGTAGGGGTTATACATCTTGCTCATGAATGCTGTATCCTGCACCGAAGTCACGCAATATAATAAAATATGATCCAAACTTTGTATTATCTCAATAGATTGCACATCCTTGGGGGCACATCCCCTGTATGGTCAGATGAAATTAAATAATTGCTCAAACATACTGGCTGAAAAACTTTTCTGGATGATTTTTTATTAGCATTTATGATGTAATCTCCGGTCGTTTGTCTTTTACACTAACCAGACATGTATTTGTTTACACACTTTAAGGGAATTACCGACAGTTTTGACCTGGAACTTATACCTCTATCTCTCCCATCTTCCGAAGGCAACAGACAAAATCTAATCAAACAATTCAATTTAAATTTCATGTAATCTCTGCTTTTGAGACCTTTGTAAAATGTGAGCATAAATTTGTGTTTCTGACTTTTAAAATTGACACTGGGAGACAGAAGTGTCTTGACAACAGCAAATAACCTTTTACATCTGAAATCTTTGTTTGCATTTGTTTTATAAAGTACTGTAAATGTGCTCAAATGCCAGTCCAATTCGTTAAAGCTCATTCTTAGCAGACCAGAGCGGTTTTTGTGCCTCAATAGGTTGAAGGATTTATCTCAGAACACAAAGTGTTCACAAAACCTTGGAGGCCCAAGGAAATATGTCTGACCTAAGCAAAACTGAGCCTTCAGAAGATTTAGATGAGCCTTTGAAATGCTTCAAGAATACGCCAGAAAAATAAGCTTTAATAGGATTCTATTAGGGTGTGGAGAAGTGGGCTGCACAGGGACTGTTTTGGATCCGACGGGAAGAAAGGATATAATTCTCCGCTGGTCCTCTGGCCTGCCAGGATAGACAGTGATTGACAGCTCACAAGATGACAAGCACAACAGACCACAGAGAGAAATGGAAGTCTACAGTAAACATATTTTTGCACACACAGAGCAACAGAAAAATAAGCACTTGAAAAGCACTGCAGTTGCCGAAACTGAACGCTGTCAGTTTGGGCCAGAAATATTTTCAAAGGGAAAACCAGGGGAAGATCAGACTTTCCTCATGGTAAGAATCATTAAACGGGTAGAGGTTTTCCAGTATAAAACAAATAAACCCTGGGCCAACTGTTTACAAAAGCAAATAATGGCTAGGCATGACACTTAGGACTTCTTAGGAAGGTGAAAACAATCTGCATCTTACTGTAGTTTAATTAAATACAGAACCCTGGAGGTGACATCAGAAAAAATAAAACAGTAAAGCTTCAACAGGAGTTTTGTAAAGCATGCTGATGAGATATGAAATTTTAAATTGTGTTTATTATTGTAGATTTCATCAGGGGTAAATGTGGAGAGACTGGTCTCTTCATCACAGAAAAGAATGATTTGTAATGATTTACTTTTGCAGTGAAGCAAAGTCACTATTATAAGTTGTTATAAGTTTGTGTCTCCTTAACTTGTGCCCACACTTTTCGATGTCACCTAGAATAGCTGAACATTTCTTAATGGTCTCAAAACATATTCATTTAAAAGACAGCTTTAATTTTTCAGACAGCATTTCTATGCAAATATTTCACCATGTGGACATTATACTTCTCTGAAAAGACTAGACTGTAATGTCGGGAGTCGCACCCAGGGGTCCCCCGCCTCCTCCCCGCTGGTGTACTAACCACCAGCCTGCAGCCGTTCACACTTTCAGCACACTCCAGCTACACACCGGACTTCCATTCACCAATCACTCATGCATTCATTGCACCTTTTGTGTTGTGGGGGCATATATGTCTGGGTTTGTTTGGGGAATGGTGTTGGTTGTCGTAGAATAACGTAACGTTAGTGTGTTATTAGAATAAAGTGTTGTTTACCTAACCTGAAAAGTGAATGTTTACCAGCTAGCTTTAGACATCCCATCATCTTTAATTCCATGCGCGTTTATTTGTTCGTGACTCAGTGTTTGTTCTCGTCCATCTGCACCTGTACTCAGCCCACTTCCTCCCATTACGCAACCCCTTTCATCTCTACTGCTAACATGCGCGTTTTATTGGTCGCTTTCCACTATGACTTTGCTCCAACCATGCAGCATGAATAAATAGTGACACATTAGAAAGCCATGGCTTCTCTGCGGGGAGGAACGACCAACAAACTACTCTCCTTGAGATGGGCTAGGTCCATCCTGGCGTCATTACTGAGCTGTGATGGGAATACGTAACAGTGCGCGCTGCCAAGATGAAAGGCCTCTGGAGACGACGGTGCAGCCTAACCCATACTGAATTGTCCTTCAGTGCGCCATGGTCTATTCATCAGCACACCCAGGGCTCCGGCTGTGTCACAGAGAGAGGGAGCCCCACTGTTGACCTAAAGTGTATGACTACATATTGACTCCTTACATCTCTCTGAGTAGCGGGGGCTACAGAGAGTTTGCAGGTTTGACTTTGCCTTCTCCCAGTGCGTTAGTGAAATCCAGGAGTGTATTGCAGGAACTCCATGGGGGTCATTCTACGTGGATTTAACTTTCTCCAAGGTAGCCGGGAGAAAGTCTGGACTAATGTGTAGAAATGGACACCCATATCATATCACACTGAGCACCCCTGTGGGGTGCTGGGTCCAGCTGTCACACTGCCCAGCGGTAAGCAGAATCAGGTGGACAGCGGGGGACAGACACAAGGAGGGTCAAAGTAGATGTGTACTCTGGGAGGACAACAGGAAGTATGTCTCCACTGTAAATGCACACACACAGACACGCAGGCCATCCAATATACACCTCTACTGAGCTTACTTAGCATAAATACGTGCTTACATTTATCAAACATGCCTTTGTGGTGTTTAGCCTCGTACACATGGACACTTGTAGTGTTCTTAGACAGACGTAGAACTTAACAGTTGGTGTTGGTACTTGTTAGCATCACAAACAATCATGTTGCAGTCTTTTAAGACAGTCACAACATGTGTCTATGGGTAAAAGCCCATATGACCGAGCCACAAAACTACAGAACAGATGTTCAGGTTTAGTTTCCTGAGGATTTCAAGGTTTGGATGCTAATCTTTCAGCAAGGGAAGAATATATAATGCTTTTCTGCTTAGCTTTACCACTCCACAAATATCTATACCATTGACAGTATATACTGTATATACTTTACATTTACAATGATGCTCAGAGCTTTTTAAAAACACAAAAATGTGAATGTAATGTTATGTGGGGAATAAAATCCCAGGCTCATTGAGGTGAAAGTCACATTGTAGCACATACTGTACCATATAGATAACAATATTTCTTTGACATCTATTTCCTTCAATTTAATTTTGCGCTGATTGACAGACCCATTAATCCAGCATATTAAACATGTAACTTATAACCTCCTATGTTCTTTGTGTAGTGTTTAAGAAAATTACAAACAATTGAGAGAAGGGAAATCTGTTCCAAGTTCCGAGAGACTACTGGGCTTGAAAGACTAAATACTGCGGCTCTAATGAAATTAATGTGATGATGAATGCGTTGAGGAACAATATGGTGTAGCTACAGATGGTGTAGCTACAGATGGACACAGGTGATGGATGATGAGAGGAAACCCAACAAATCATTTTCCAGGTAACCTCAGGTCTTACCTGGCCTCTCCCTGATTGATAACCATGTACATCTCCCAAGACATATCTTCAGCCACCGCACCATGGGGCACCAGCAGACTGACCCCTGGAAAACACACAAAACGTGTCAACAGCAATAACTAACAGCGCGACAATATAAGACAAACTAAGGTCTTAAGAGTGATACTCATGATAAGCTGTTAATTGGATTCATGACAGTGTTGTATTATTAATAAAGCAACAATCTCAAACCTTTTCCATTATATACTGTATATAAATGACAGTTTGGCTGCTAAATATCACTGACTCATGTAATACAATATTGACTCTGATAGGTGACCTTAATTCTTAAACTGGTGTCTAGGTGCGTCATTCACAGGAATGTTTGCGTCAGTCAGCTGGGGTTGGTCCACCAGGACAGGCAGAACTAAGTAAGACTGTAAGCCCCCATTGGCCCATGTGCTGTACACTGTTGATATTGCAGTGATCACTTTACTGTGATTATTGTACATAATATATAATAATACAATCACATAGTAGGCCTATAAAGTTTTGATACAACTGAAATCCAAAGTATTCACTGATTTCAACATTAAGACCAGTATGTACAGTAATATGTAACAAAAATCGCACATTGCCAGAATACTTTGATCCCACTATTCTAAACATTTATCTGGATTACATCTTTGAAAACAGCAAGTGAAAAATTCTGCCGTGAGCCCTGAGAACAATAGTGCCTCAGCCCTGGTGCCTGACATTATTCATCTGCTACTAAGAGAGTGGGAAGACATTCACATTCGAAGAGCAGAGCATACAAAAGCACTGCTTTAGAAAAAAAGGAGTATACAAATAATCAAGGTTTTTGAGAAGTGAATATTTTGCAACACCTCTGCGGTCTCCAAAATGCCAGTTAGCTTTCATTACATCAACCTCTGCCTTCCTACCTGGCATGTTAGTAATGACTGTTTTATTAGTCCTAAAAAACAAAACAAAATGTGAGTATTCTATATAGCATTAATACAAAATGTGTATGAGATATATAAGTTTAAATGGTGTATTTTATTGTTAATTGGTCTCTTCATTGAAAATGATTAGTAATGATTTACTTTTGCAGTGAAACACAGTCGTGTTTGTGTCTACTTAACTTGTGCCCATACTGTTTACCTAGAATGGCTAAATTAAGTCTAAATTAAAAAGCAAAGCATTTGTATCTAAATATCTAAGCATGTGGACATTTATTTATCATATTGAAGAATGCAAATTAAGCCTTCTATTTTGTGGGTGGATCCCTATTTTAGATATACAAGAGATGTAATCTATATATTAAAGCTTAAATCCAAAACATTTTATTTTACATCATTTTTATTTTTTGTTATTTTTAACAAGACCTTGTTTACATCAAATTGAGCATGGTCTATCGACAACTTCCCACTCAAACTCTCTGGTGGCAAAAATTATGTCGGAACTACAGTACAAAGATGGAGAATGCAGTGTTTGCAGATACTTACTGTATAGAGAGCAAAGCAACAGTGTAGGCCTGTATTGTGTTACGCCATCACAGAGATGAACGAATTAACAATTTGTTAAAAGATAATCACTGATTTTAGCTAATTAATTATGAATCATTATACAAGAATAAAAGTAGCAAGTCGGTCCCACCGTTCACCCAAATTCCCCCATAAAACCCTCCTGTTGCATTCAAAGTATTCGAGTATTTCTGCATGACTTTGTTTTACACCAATATGCAATGAGAGCTTTGGTAATCTGCGCTCAAGTGCCACGTACGGCCAACCATTCAAAGCTAATGAATAGTGGGCACAGCAGAGTGGAAATGAAAGTGCTCCACTTGACAGCACTGACTTCTGTACTCAAACCCTCAAACGCCAACAAGAAGTCTGGAGGCAGTTGATTTTTTCGCAGCTCTCCATGTGAGCTGTGGGCCCCCTACTACATTCATAAGGACCGACAGGAGAGCCACACAAGTGTAACGGTTCACACGGACTGTTGACCTTGTGACGACTGTAGCACTGCTCATCCAAACTCATCCGATCGCTCCACTTGTGTTGGTGGCCACGATAACAGCGTGACCCCTGTTTGCCTGAGAGAGCTAGCGAGAATGCAATGGAATAACAAGCAGTTATCTGTCCATGGCAACAAGCGGCGACTGAGCCTAGCAACGACTTGCACAAGTTTCCGAGAATTGGCAATTTTGTGAAATTTAAGATTTAAATCAGGTGATATAGAGAGAATGTGGCTCCTAATTACATTTGAAGCATTCACCGGTACAAAGCGGAGTTTTCCTCTAATTAGCTGTCTTTTTCTCTGTGAAAAGTTTGCGGTTTACAAACTTATGTTCATCTGAGAGCTCTTTCAATTCAATTTAAAGTCAGCTTTATTGTCATCAGCACAATGTGCAGGCACATAGGCAAATGAAACAAGGGCACTAACATAGAAATAATAGGGAAAACATAGCACTGTGTCCCTATAAATACTGTATATATGGAAGTAATCAACAAGCGCAAGACAACTGGAGTGGCGCAAGCCAACCTTGTTGGTGTTTGAATTTACTGGAAGTGGTATATATAATATTTTAATTAAAATAAAAGCATTTGGAACCTACTGACCACATGAGTGGATTTTGGAGATTTGCATTCAGGTCATTTATCAGAACCTTTATCCAAAGCTTTACATGGAGTAAAATGTGAAGGAATGTTTGTTTTGTTTTATTTTACTGTCGCTTTATATACACATGGTAAACAAGGAGTGAAAAGCTTAGGTGCGGGCTCCGTGGTAAAAATTGCAGACAAAAGAATAAAAAAAAAAGTGAATAGAAACAGATTCACAAATTAAAATAGTATAGATAAATATAATAATAATAATGTGTGAAATTGAGTATACTAACTAGAAAATGTACATGTAATTTAAAATGTGCATGTAGTTTAGTAGTACAATATGTATATATCATACAATCTGAACTCCCACGAATGGGAGTACAACATGTTTCTGTCAGGTTAGTAACTGACGTATTCCTTTAAGTGCACTCCCTGAACAGGACAGGTACATACTTCAGGGATTTGTAGTACAGTAGGAAATACCCTTGTAGTAACAAGTGTTACAAAAATGAAATTGAAATTTTAACAGTGCATGTCCCTCCCACACCTAAGTGCTCTGACGCTTACACTCCTCTCTACTCCAACCCCTACAGGCATGCGCAACTTCAAACATAAACCGTGAGCTGTGTCAATCGAGGAGTTCCCATAAACAATATGTCCTCTCAAGTGTAGCGTTAGGATGTGGTGCACTTGCTGAAACTCACCTGTGTTTGGCACCACTAGCCTGCCGCCAGGATATCCAAACACGCCCGTGGTTCTCAGCTGCTCTTTTGTGGGGGTAAAGGGCCCGTTGGGGGCCAGCAGGTCCTTCTTGCGTCTGTCCACAGAACTGCAACAGTCTCGACTCGTGCCCCGGGGGAAGGTTTCCGGAGGCGCTTTCGCGTGGAAATCCGTCCGTTCAGCCACACCTAGTGAAACCATAAAGGAGCTCTGAACTTTGACCTTGATGTCTGGCAGGGGGTCAAAGAGCTCTTTGTCTAGGGTGTCGTGGAAGGCGAGGGGGGTGCTGTAAGTCCGTCCCACTGTTAAGTCTGGCTGCATGGCCGAGTTGAGAAGCAGCGGATTGCCTACAGAGACGGAGAGATACACAGCCAAACAGTCATACTGTTTCCTAACATCACCCCACCCACCTGCCTTGTGATCCCTTAGCTTACGGTCATGCTAGCGTGTTGTGAGCACGGCAGGGGATGCAGAAAGCCTTTGAAATGTTCAACTTTATGGAAATGAAAGTGAAGATTTGCAGAAGGGGCATCCGATCCCAGTGAACCGTGTAGGGTTGAACTGGTATGTCTTACATTAAAATGAAAACTGACAGCAACATAAGCTTCATGACATCATTTGTTCACTGTTTGACCATAGAGACACTGCCACAAAGGAGGTAGCACAAATCAATTTTGTTAACTCCATTCGCATAACATAAATGGTATTTTTCAAGAGCTAAGATTAGTTGGCTGAAAACAAATCTAAATCGAATACGCTAATGTTGCTTTATGTAAACCTGCTAGGCTCAAATAATGAAGCACAACCTTTGTGCTGCTCTTTGCTGCCAACACTTCCACAAACAACTATATTTAGGCGATGTTTGCGAGATCTCTCGCCTCCTATGACCATACGGCTAAACTCCGGCATCAATTAGAACATGTCTGGGCAAGTGACCAGTGCACAAGAGGTAAGGGGGCGCAACCTGGACAGAGGGGTCCAGGGCTCCGAGCCACGGTCAGAGCACTGGATTTAATTACCAAGCGCACGCAGCATGATCTCCATAATCCATCTGCTGGAGTCAGCGCTTCTGCGCACAAAGTCATCGAGCTGAAGGACAAGGGCGAAGAGAGGGGAGGGGCCTGGAGGGGTCTAGGTGACTGCTCTGTAAACGAGAAGAGTCCTTCAGCTCCCAACGAGGACCCAGTAGACCACGTAGGCAGGGTGTGTGTATGTCTGTGCTTTATCTATGCCCATTAGATCGGGCTGCGCCGGTAAAACGGGACGAGAGATGCACCGCATCGATCTGGCACGCTGAGGCGGGTACGGGGCGCCCCCGGACAGGCCGTGCCAAGATAACGGCGAAGTCACAGAGTCCTTGCTGCCCAGCTGTTGCCTGGCGAGGGGTGCAAGGCGGGAGGCTAATGTTGTTTTATTTTTAGGGAAATCGTTAATTACCAGAGGCTCAATCTGTGCGGGAGCGTCTAGGGGCGTGTTCCTTTCACATTTGGAAAACTGAAAAACTAAAGCGGCACTTCTTGGTTTCAGCGGAGCTGCACTCACATCACATTAAAAAATAGGTTATATGAATTGAAATGTATTGTTTCTGAAATGTGGGTAATACGAAGCATGATTAGATTTAATGGAGAAGACATTTTAATATAATTGCTATGATGTCAATGTCAATTGAAAAATTATCCTTTCAGCACATTTTGTTTCTAATTTATGAAGAATTTGCTTCTGACAGGCAAACCATGGGAGACTCAGACTCCCATGGAAAAAAGAAATCCAGTGGACACTGGCCTTCCAAGCTGACATCCGATCACACTGCTGAATTCCCCTCCAGTGGAGAAGAATCTGATTATTGCTTGAGTGTGCATCTTTAAGAATTGTGCTGGGAAAATGGAATGGGATGGGGCGGGATGAAAGAAGTTAATGAAATGGACCTCAGGTTGAATACCTTGAGGGATAGCTTTGGAATTGGGCCTCTGATTAAAAATCAATCAGAACCAGAAGTAATGTGGAGAGACAGGGTCAGGTCCAAGAACTCATTCGCTATCCGACCTTACACAGCAGCAGGAAGCTAGCCGAGAGGATTTAAGAACTACTTTTAGGATTTTAAGAGTTTTATTTTCTAGGCACTTATTACTCCTGAGTGCTTTTTTTTTAGAATATACCAACTGCTTATAAGGAATGGTAAAATGGAAACAATGCAAGCCCACAGACGTGGGCAAGTGTGAAACGTCTAAAACAGTCTAAAAATCAAGCTAGCGCTGGATTTAGCAGCGAGAGGATATGGGGTCTATATTCAGGGGTCTTTTGGCCCGGCTGATGGAGAGGGAAAATAGGAAGGGGAGTGATTGTGGCCAGCTGAGGGCACAGTAGGGGGGCTACGGGGAGCGCTGGCCTATTTAAATAGGATTGATGATCTGCCGGATGTAGCCTAAGCTCATCCCTCCCCTCTCCGCCTGCACGGCCGCGTGACGGGGTGGGGGTGGGGAGGTGAGGCAGCTCACCAGTTCTTTGGGGGAGACAATGGGTGTCGTCGGGGACGGGGAGGGTTTTGCGGGCTCCGGCGAGCCTTCCATTCGCGCTGTCAGGAACGGCAGGCAGGATGGATCACCCGTCGCCGCGATGGCTATCACTTGCGCTAACCCAGAAGTGTCAGTGACAGTAATATGAATGCCTGTAGCAAGGCTGCCTGGGACAACCGCAGCCCCCGTACGCCGTCGGCAACGCAAGTTATTGCTGTGGACAACAAAAATGGAATTGATGTTCACTGTTCCATGCCTCTCACATTTATCCATCAGTGGCTTTTGGCCGGGGCAATCTGATGGCGGGGTACTGGTTGCGACAGTCAAATGTGTGGTCCGCTGGGACGAAGCAGGGGGTGAGGGTTGCAGATGTCTGTCAGATTGATTATCTGTGGCTTCATAATAACAAAAGGCAGAGTTTGTCAGAATAGAAGGACAGGTTCTCTCACTGATTATAGGGGTATAAATCCTAAGCAGATAGCGGGGGGGACGCGTCGCACTTCTCAATGCAAACAAACGCCATCAATCAGCCCCACCGCCCTGTCTGAATGGGTCCTTGATGGCGCTGGCGCTTGGCCTTGTGCGCACCCTCCATGACGCGCTCTCGCTCTCTCTCTCTCTCTCTCTCACCTTGTCGGGTGGTCTTGAAGTTGAATGACTGGAACCCCCCAGTGAGTGCGGAGGAGTCGATGACGTCCACGCCATACTCGCTGTGGTTCTTCCTGTACAGCATGATGGCGACCACCAGCAGGGCCACGGCGATGACTCCGGCGCCCAAGCCCGAATACAGAGCCACGTCGTTGGTGCCCTCCATGCCTGGGACACACCAAGCAACATAGCAGGGTTAAAACGGAAGCACAGAGTTGTGTTTTTGTTGAGTCACTTTTACTGTGGTACCCTGCAGAAATGTATCCAGTTACAAAAAGCTTTTTTAATATAAGCACAGAAGAGAGTGCCTTGGCTCCCTTTTATTTAGGAGAACCAGAGTTATTGGAACAGAGATGAAAGAAAAGCATTGGGGATGATTCTGTAATTATGAAAATATTCAAGGACAAACATGGGCAAGAGTAATAATGGATTACTTTTAGATGTGGCATGGAAATGAAATAAAAATGGTGAAATGAAGTTTTGGGGGGCGTTTCTCTATGCTACATTATGCAATGCAGGGAGAGTTTAACGAACATGTCCATTTACTGTAAAACTAGTGTTTCTCAAACTTTTTGGCTTCTGTACCCTCTTTAAATTTTTGTATTTTCAGAGCCGATTTACTGGACTAAGACTTTTTTCAATACAAGAAAATAACATAATTAAAAGTATTAGCATTAGCATTTTGTTATTTTAATAGACAATATTATGCAGCAACAAAATTAAATGTCTCAGTAACACACAGATCAACAATTCACGCTGAGTTTATAGGCCAATTTATATAGAAATTATTGAGAAAAAACATGATCGCTTACACCACCTGTAGTACTTTCAAGAACCACTAGGGGTATGTGTAGTCCCATTTGAGAAACCCTGCTCCAATTTGTTACTTATCACACACAGGCAGCTAACATGTGGCGTGATTAGCTTAACTGCCGTTAGACCCACAAGTCTATATCCAACGGCCATGATGGATGTCTCACAGAGAGGACAATCGGTGGTCACCGGCAGTCGGGTCGACCAGTGAGAAGCAAATTAATTTAGAGTAATCCTGCTAGTGTGATCACGGCAGATTAGCTTCCCTTTAAAGTGCTCTCCGTTGAATTGTTCAGGCTTGCCGCAGATTACAAAGAGCCTCACCTCACACAAATGTGGCAGGTTAATGGAGGCAAGCGACCTGACAGTCGCTTTAAAAGAACAGGGCTAACGGCAGCTGGTGGTTGGTGATTGAAGGCCGCCACGGGAATGCAAGGACAGCGCCGCAAATTGGTCAAATTAGCTCGTTTGCAATGATTACAACCCATTAATCCTCCACAATATAGCACATGTTCACTTGTCACAACCAATACATCTCCCGGCTCGGAGCAAATATAAGACACAGCTATGATGACATGGCAGGATGCATGATGGGTAGTTTCTGGGTTCAAATGGGACTTACACAGATCAAAGCAAACTAAATGGTGCTGATTCAAGATGTTTAGTCTACTATTTACAGAAAACATGAATGCTATGCTCTTAGGAAAGTAAATTATTTTGGCTCCCATCCCCATGTCAGCCAGCTTTTAACTCTCATCACAATCGTGATTTTCCGCCCTAAAAATTCAGGCCATTAATTTTAGTGTCCAACGGAGCTGAAGATGAAAGAAATCCAGAGAAGACTCACTTTGAGGTTTTACATCGTGTAGCAGCTTGTGATCTGCAAAGATAGAGAGATAGGACGAGAAAAAGAAAAGAGAAAGAGGCAATTAAAGTCCATGCCTGTGTGAATTGACTAACAAGTCTGGTTTGAGATGCTCTGGCCTGTCGAGAGAGATGCTCTTCAGCCGACTGTGCCAAGACTACAGGCGTGATAATGACAGCGGGCAGGCATCATTACCATCGTCACATCACCACCAAGAAAGGCTCTGTGCTGCACACTTCTACAGTAAATGACTGCCGAGTGGCATTATCATTTCATTCGACCAGAGAGCGAGAGACAACTGGAGTGTTACTTGTACGTACTGTTTTTTTCCCCACACTGTGATTAAAAACAAACAAACAAACAAATCCAGGCTTTTGGAAATACCACACAACCTAACAATTATGAGAATATTGTTGTCATCCTAGATGGATTGTAGCCATTCATCTAGTTCTCAAAGTTTTAGAGTACAACACATTCATATGGCATTTCAAACTTGATTGACTCATTCTGTGACGGACAGTGTTGGGGGTAACACATTACAAAGAAACGCATTACTTCAATCACACAATCTGTAACGCAGTAATGTAACGCATTACTTTCCTAAATTAAGTAGTAATCACATATCACATTGCAGTTACTAATCAAATAATTAAATCCATTTTAGGGTAGTTAATCATTGGCATTGCCTGGCCTGGGCTGTAGCCCCAAATAATTCTTTACTTTAAGAGGTTTGTCACAAGCTACGTAACTGAACGTCAGTAAATTAACATTTCATAAATTAGAGCTTTTATCCAATCAGATTTTCCACCTGTGCTGTCTCCGGGTTGCTGGTCGGATTTAGAGGCAAGGTTGGTCTGCATGTTTGTGGCAACCTAGGACTGTTATGAGCATTTTGATAAACCCATTAGTGTTACAGTACACAGATCAGACAAATATGTAGATTTTAGCCTATGCACTACACATGCACGTATGTGTGTGTGAGGTTAGCTTTACTATATATTAATTTGTGCATTGCACACCAGTTCTGAGTGCATACTGAGTGCAACTTTTGGTAACACCAGTGTCGAGGGTCACAGTCCGCCACACACACACTGCTGTATCATATATGTCCCAAAGAATCTGGGCTCAGCCCTGGATGTTTAACAGTGCAGCTGACAGTTTTCATAGAGCATAAAAGAAAGATATTGTGTATGTCCTCCTTATTAGGATAGAAATTTGTGCTGATATGTGGGCAAACCGGTATGTAAGCAATTACGTGACAATACATCTCAGGCGATTTTGCGGAGTGACGCAAGAGTAATGTAATGAGTAGTGTAACAAATTACTTTCTATAGGGAGTAAATAAGTCAAATATTGTATCACATTTAAAAAAAAGTAACGAGTCATGTGTAATACATAACTTTTTTTGAGTAACGACCCTAACATTGGTGACGGATGAAAAATATAGTAAAACATGTAACTTGTGATAAATACCAGGGCATGGTGTGAGTTATGGAGATATGTACATGAAGGTGACAGAATAGGAAGATAATGATTATGATGGTTCCGCCATGCCAGGAAGAAGGTCTTACTCTGGGTACACAGTCCATTGGTGCAGTTCTCTGTGGCCTCTCTGTCGCCGTCACACATTTTGCCTCTGTGTCTGGGCACTGGGGAGTTGCACTCCCTGGTCCGATGTCTCTCGCACTGGCTACTGCATGCTGTCCAGTCAGTCCACTCATCCCAGCCCCCGTCAACTGCAGGTACACAGGGGCATACTGTACTGTATTTACTGCATATGATTACAATTTGGTCTTTTTGGTCTTTTCACTTACAGTGAGTACAATTCGTATTAGTAAAAGTATTAAGGAGCCGATATGGGTACATCTTGCTCGAGAATGCTCAATACCCAGAACTTTGGGAGTCAAACAGTCCACCTAAGGTGGAAAGAAACGTTTATTTCCTGTGACAAATATGAGTTTGTGTAACACAAAAAGTCTTTTTACTCGTCACTTACCCAAAACACACATATTAGTACACACACAGCGTAAAAGGTTGAGGCGTAGCCCAAGAAACATTCCATCCCCATTAACCCGCAAGGTGTTTACATAATAGGATTTGGAGCAGGGCTATGAAATACAGCCAGCTTGGTGCCTGTTAATCACCCGGATTCCTCTGCCATATCTGTTATATGATCGAGAAGAGCTCATCATGCTTAGCTTAACAAATATTTGGTTGCCATATGGTGCTGTAGATGTTTTGGCATAAGCTCCAATGCTTATAATCTATTTCTGTGGCCAGCAGGGAAGGTAATTTTCTTTTGTGGCTTTATTTTTGGTGTTATTTTCACTTTCTCCCCTCAGATAATTTCAATACAAATAACAGCTTTAGGGGGAGATGGAGTGTGTTGATAACAGTTTTTATTAATCAGAATCGTCAATTGACAAAATCTCTAGCTGCTGCTCACCTCTGCAAAAACTGCTAGAACAGAACCCTTTGAGGTGACTTTCTGTTGACTGATTTTATCTGCTTAAACCTTACTATACAGCGAATTTGCTGTGAATTAGACCATCCCCAGGTATGCAGCTATCTAATTAGTCAACTCACAGCTATTAATGATTGTGCTCATTAGCAGCGCTGTATCTTGGACTCAGGCCTGCACAGTGGCACACATCGCTCTGCCAGACTGAGTCGCTCTATTTTGTTCTCTCTCGATTATGTGATGACCTTTGTTTATTTTTCTGTTCTGTCTTTTTCGCTGGATCTGGCTGCATGCCATTGACACCACAGCTGAGGAAGACAATATAATCGTAAGTCAGCATTCAGTGTTTCCTACGCATAAGGCTTTAATTGCAAGCAATCATTAAACCAGCTAATTTCACTGCCTAACATGCCAACCAGGGAGGGGTAACTAATTAGTAATGAGTAATCACCTGGTGGGGTATTTGTTGGGAAAGAAAACCTGAAGTATGTTTTCTGTTGATATTCACACGTTAGAGTCACTTTTAACAGTACCCCATATTTCTGTATTTGTTCTTGTTCTTGGTGAGATATAGATTAACCTAACATTTCAGTGATTCTCGGTTTATTCATCTTTTATACCTGGACGTTTATTGTTCTTCACTTTTGTCTATGTCGCCATTCTGTGCAGCCACTATTATAACCCACGCTGGCTGTCTTTGTCAGAGTTGCCATTGGTCACTTCTTAAAAGAGCTCAATGCCCATCTCAGCACATGTCCTGAAGGTGGGACATCCTATACTCCTTTAGGTACCTTCCCAGTGCAATTTCACGTCTTTCATTTCCTTTCCTTTTCATCTCATGCTCTCAATAACCCCCTCCCCCAGTCAAAATACAGGCAATATACTGGACTTGGACTTCTCTGGAGCCTGTGCAACAACTAACCTTTTTCTGACCCCCCAACATATTTGTTCAGACACCTAATTTGTTGCTTTCTTCACCATACCTCTCTTTTAACCTGTATAAACTGGTCTTACTATAACTTCAAAAATCAGGGTCTCGCCATCTTTTCTCTCTCTCTTTACTCCCTTTGGAATTCTGCCTCTCTCGACAGACAATTCCCAAATGTCCTGTGTCTGTCAGGCTGGTCATGAACAGTAAACATAAGGCTGTAGGTTGTTTGGTAAAAGATGAACAACACTTGCTTGACTTCTTCCACTTTTTAACTATCTATCTACTATATATCTAACCTTTGTGCGCCCATTTCCAATGTTGAGTAGAAAAGACAGAAACAGAAACTCTCCGAAACATTTCTTTGTCCTCTGTCCTGTATTTTCAGAAGACACCGACATCGGCTCAACATCGACTCTGCAGATGAAGACCCACAGACCCTCATTACCTCCTGGTCTCGATACCACCTCTTCCTGCAAGAATGTTATAATGGCTTATCTGTTCCCCTTTAAGTCTACCATCAACTCCTCACTGAAACCTTGGCAGCATTCCATTTGCCTTCCAATGAGCGACAGTTACTTCTTTTAAACCTCAACCATTCCTTTTGTGAGAGTAAATATTGCTTAATGCTATTTAATCTATTGGCAAAAAATGAATAACATTTACCATTAGTAATCATACATTGTTTAAGTGATGCAATATGCACAAAGATTTTTATATATATTCATTATATCAAGTGAAAATAGAAAGGTGGGTGGGTAAACTGTTTGGAACTTGTGATTAGCATTTTCTTTGTACCTTATTAATTATTTTACTGTCATTTGATTGTCTGGATTAATAATATAGAAATAGCCACAAAAAATATACTATCCATTAGCTGTTAGCTACCGCTCCAGACCTAGATCTCATTTTGGCTTCATTTTGCTGTCACAGAAAAACACCAGTAATAAGCATTTTCCCTCTTCAGTTCTGCAACTGGAAACATTATTTTTTGTAATTTCATGCTACAATTCCTCCCTTACTATGTAGACGACCCTCAGCTATTTATTTTTTCTATATCTATCCTCTGCGATTCATCTTCTGCTGGATGACTGCCCATCATCTCACATTCAATATTTTCACTTTTTTATCACCCTGAAAAATCTTCTACGAGTCTTGGCAGGACTCATAGTGTGACTCAAGTCCGCAATTCAGCACCAACTAGGTCTTGTCGGTTTGTACCTGACATCTGTCAACTCACATATTTTCTGATCAGGCACTCTGTCAAGCTCTGGCTGTCCTCTCTTGTCCGGGATATCAACCCCCCTTTAGCAGAACTCTTCAAATACGCCTTAGTCTGTTATAGACACCCAGAACTTGTCTTCAACATTTCTACTAGTCCATGTTGTCAAGCTCTCCTATGTCACTTCATTGTTAGACTCACCCCAACAGCTATGTGCGGTTCCTCGCATCTAATTCGATGGTACTCGTACTGCTAAGGTAGCTTAACCTTTATATTTTCAGCCCGGCATGCCAGCCTGTGTTGAGTTGTGCTACTGCTGGGCATCTAGCCCTTCTTTTTCTGTGTTGACATTTCTCTGTTGTACGATGCACTTATAATTTAGGGACATTTTACCACATCAGATTAAACATATATTCTCTAAATTATTTATCATGAATCATTAATTTCATTTAGATGTTTTCCTAGCATTGCTCATCTTTATAAAGTCGAGTGAGTTCTTCCACAATTGTACTAATTGTAAAAAAAATGTTCAAAACAGTCATACATGTCTTATCGGGGCCAAATATGTTTATATTGTCTAGGAATCACATCTTACCGGATAATCTTATGTGTCTAAGTCCTAGAGAAAGCATAGCATTCTCTTGCTTTGTTAAAGGGGTATTTCTTAAACCCTCGCCTCAAATCTAGCTTCCTTACCTCAATACCTCCTTACCTCAATAAGTCCTTGTGCGGACGTTCACTTTGAATTAGTTCCTTATTCGTTGTGGGTGCTGGACTGGAAACTCCGTTTTTACAATCCTCCATCCAATTATTATTGTATTAAAGTATTTGCATTGCATTTCGCTAAGAATGCCTTCCTATGGAAAACCTCTACGACTCAACTGTCAGTCACAGCATGTTAAGTCGGGCAAAAGCCCTCCAATTGAGCCACATATGGCCGACTTCAATATACACCAAGGAAGACTAGGTGGGCCTGTCGCTGTTTACCTTCAAGGTATGTAGGTCTTAAGTTTACATAATCAACCAGGACTGACTTGGGCAAAGTGCATTGCAGGAGATCTTCTGTACAGACATTCCCTCGCAGAAAGCCCCGCCATTGAGAGGCGCTGGGTTGGTGCAGGTTCGAGATCGCTTCTGGACACCACGGCCACAAGGTACATTACAGGATGACCACTCTGTCCAAAGGGACCATCCTCCATTCACTAGAGAGAGAGAGAGATCCACAAAGTAAGAGAAAAGAAAAAGATTAAGAAATTTAAGCCCCACATGATTACTGTAGATTGGCGTTCAGTTGGGCAAAGCAAATGGTGTATACTCATAATAATAATATAGAACCAATCATAAAGAAGTCAATTATGAACAATTTAAGTGTAAATTGTCCCGCATAACAGGTGCAACCAAACTGATAAATGGGGAGTCAAGGAGTTTAAGTATTCTCTCGGATTAGACATCTGATAACTGTGTGACGACATCTCCCTGAGTGTGCAGGGGCTTTAAGAATAAGTTTGTGGCACAAATAAGGTAAGTGTGCAACAAGTATTGCCTCCCAATAACTCCAGCAGAGTTAAATACACTAACAAGAGCTAGAGTTATTAATCATTATGCAGGGCCCAAGGATTTGCCAGGCAACAATGGGAAACAGCAGGGATAAACTGAGCACTGCATGTCCATTGTGGTGAATTTACAGCTCCCTCCTCCCTAATTGCCAGTTCAATATTCCTAACTCTTGAATGAGGATAAAGGCGAGAAGCTGCAATAAAGCCAAGAAAACAGCCATAAAATAGAATTGATGATGCCATTTTTATAGGCAGGTTAGATGTTGGACATATTAGAAATAGTCTGCTTAGAAGTTGACCACTTAGCGCGCTGATTTCGTTAAGCGGTCTACACTATGGTTTTTCTGAAAAAAAAAATTTCAGAATGCTCCAATAGGCTGTGAACCCATGTTGCTCGAAGGCCTCTAGCGAATAAATATTTAATAAGCAACACTCCTTTTAAATGAGATTAAGACACAGTGGCTTATTCCCTTTCATAAAGTACACATTGATTTTAAATGAGAGGCAGTAAACTGACTGAATAATATATTTATCGAAATAAGGGGAACATCTCTCTTCGCAGGAACACCAAGATGGGTCTCTTAATCACTAATGCGGGGGCACGTGGAACAAATTGATCAGGACTACAATGTAAATATGGTAGAGGTACTTGTAAGCGCAGTGGTTCTCAATCTGTGGGTAAGGACTAAAGGTTAATAGGTTAATTTGTATTTATGTTTTATTTTCATTTCCTGACCCGGTCAATGCTGCTAATGTGCATCCTACTGTATATTTTTATGCTGCTATTTTATGCTTTTAAAAGAAGCGTTTTGTTGCTTGGGACCCAGGGTCAAAATGATTTAGAACTACTGACAGGCGAACTATCACTAGGCAAACTGAGAACCGTACCAAAGACTATCACCGTGGCTGTGGCACTGCGTCGCTTGGCCACAATGTTGCTAGCCAGACACGTGTAGTTGCCTGAGTCAGAAAGACGGGCTTCATTGATGATAAGGTTGTGGTCCGCTCGGGTGTCGATGTTGTCGTCGGTCAGGGAACTGACTAGCTCTTCGTTCTTCAGCCATTCCACCTGAACGACAGAAAGAAAGACGGCTGGAGATGAACACATCAGACTGTTAAAAAGAACGTCATAGTCATCATTCAAAGAAATAGAACAGGGCATGAAATAATCAATTCACCAATAGAATTGTTGTTTATCATGTTTGTAATATACAGTATATACAGAGTATATACTGTATACTGGAGAGAGAGTGATAGAGACACACAGACCATTGGCTTTAACAGGGCTGTCATTATGTAGTAGAAGAATTTCAAACTGCAGATACATCCAATTCTTGAACCAAAATCGGGTTCTTGTAACTGTAATTGTTTTGGCATGGCCCATATTAACAAATCACCTAAAGTTCTGTAACATCGCTTAGAACATGACAATGGTCAATTGCACACTGCATTGTAGCAACCAACCGTACAACCACAGCTAGGCAGCACAACCACCAAATACCACAGCCATTAGACAGTCAAGGGTAGCGCTGTAACCAATTACCAGCAACAGAGTAGGAAAACTAATTATGAATTACAAACTTAGTGACGCTTTGCTGCGTCTACCCTGCTATAGGGATCTGCATGACTGCATTTGCAAATTACATTCATAGAGGAGCGGAATGGGCCGGGCTGATTTATAGGAAATGCACAGACACCCTAATAATAAACAAACGCAGAGGAAATGCCTGCCGGCACGCAAACGCTGCATAAATAGAAATGACACGCGGACCCTCAGGATGATGGATTGCAGGTATATATCGACACAAATAAAAATGATAATGAACATCATAACACAGCAATCAGTTTTCATAGTTTTTTTTCTCTTCACAGCTATTTGAGCCAATTGTACCACGATACCCAATACCATAGTAATTCCCCTTTATTTTATTTATTATGGAAGTGATACTGTAGGATCCCTCCCATACCCTAAAGACAATCTTCAAAGGCTTTGGGCTTCTACTCCACCATTAAAAGATAGCCTTTAGCGAGGGTTTCATCAGAGGCAAAGCATTTAGCAGAGTTAGTAGATAAAAGCGGAGTGAGGGAAAAGTGAGGGACAGCCTCTAATTTCTCCTGATTAAACTAATCTGTCACTGAATGGGAGCCGGTCGGCTGGTACGAGCGGTGGCACCCTGAGTGTTTCCTCCCTCTTAATGTATTTATTTCAATTTTATCCTGGGAAATTTGCGACTTGAAAGAGGCAATTAGAGTGTGGCGAGAGCTGGCCCCCGCGCTGTTTGGGGCCCCCGCTGTACGCTCTAGCTGTCTGACGGCTGCTAACGGCCCTCGGGTAATGATGAAAAGATTCGCTCGGCAGACGGGATGAGAGAGGCGCTAACACAAAGGTGGGAGACAGGGAGGGAGTGCGAGAGGGAGAGGGGGAAAATAAGACGAGGGGACAAATACAAATGAGGCTGGTAAGTGTGTGGCGGTGGATGTGAGGAATGAATTGCCTAATTGGCACATTTGTTTCAATTATGAATCGGTCATCAGTGTCAGCATTGACAGTGGGCCACTTTCTGTGATTTCATTACCCTGCACTGTCACCAAGGTCACCTCCTCGAACCCTTTACAACAGACAGGTCTTCGCATCTCTTTAACAGCGCACACACGGCCATTCAAATGACATTCGCCGCTGATTAGATGCTGAGAAAATGGGCTGTTGCTGGGACAATTAGAGGACAGAGGAGCAATGTAACGGGTGGCACAACGACCATCATGAAGACTTATGAGGACGCGCTGATGAAGCTTAGACAGGAGCCAAGTGCTTGTCCCCATGACTCCCTTGATTTTGCGGCAGTTTGGCAACATAGAAACGCTGCAGTACAGTATAACACAATATCGCTCGTGCCTCGTGTTAGCCGTGATCTGCCCCTCAACAGCACTCAACACGCGCTGCTGGCAAGAATGGGTGGGCCTGGCAAAACTTTAACTGCTGAATATCTCACCAAAAAAATGACACGGGTGGCTGCTCACAGGGACTGGAGGGTGCCAGCAGGCCCGGCGAACACCCCACCCAGGGCCACAACAAGTACAGAGCTAATTCAGAAAGTGGGTTCTCGCCACAACCTTACTGCGTGCACATGCACTGGGACACACACATACTGTACATGCATGCGCACTGGGGCTGTATGATTCTGGATAAAATGAGAATCGTGATTTTCTTGCTTAGAATTGAGATCATGATTCTAACAAATTGTATCCAATATAAATGTATATTTCACTCATTTATGGCTATAAAATAAATCATGTAAATAAATAAATGAGGCTCTATATATATATATTATGCTTTTCAAGGACTACTATGTAATTCAGGGAACTTTTATTTCATAATGCCACATTTAATCATTTCAAAGGATTTATTTCTTATATTCAAATGAATGGGCGTGGTTTAGTATAAATATAGCCGGTTATGAGCGGATCATATTTACATGGTATAGAAGCCCAATTTCCGCCAATGTGATAAAAAACTATGAGAAACTCTCAATATTTAGACTTCGTATCTCAGACTTATGACTTAGCATCTCAAAATAATGGGAAACTTTCGAAATAGTTTGATTTAGGCTTATAGTTTTTCTCAATCTCTTTGACTCATTTGTTGAAGTGCAATTGTCACAACTGTATTGCATGTCTGCAAAATGTAGTAACTAACGCAAGATTTACAGTTTTTATAGTTTACAGTGTGCTTAAACATATTTGTCCACTCTGACATCACATTTTTAAAACAGTTACCACAAAGGCTGAAACTGAAGCTCACTGGCCTAAATTATGTTTGCAAAACACTCACAAAACATTAAAAACATGCAAAAAAGCAAACACCACAACTTGTGGTCAAATTATATTATTTCAATCAATCATTACACAATGGACAAGAAAATACAGCTATCAATATGAACCAAAACCTTACAGTAATTTGTGCTATATGCCTGTGCCATTTGTTGATACAATTTTACTGATTTTATTAGAGATAATAAACCCTGCTGCGCTCTGCACTTTTTTGAGATGCCCTGTTGAAATACTGTAAAAAAAAGAAAAAGAAAGACATTCTTCATTCATTTGAATCTTCTGTGCAGGTCTTTCCGTGCCAATGAACTGTCGTTGACATGTAAAGACCTACAGTAAGCAGCTGGACAAATTCGGACATTCCTCATGGTACAGTAGTACAGCATTCTTTCTTCCCAAAGAACCAATAAAGAATTTACAGTAACCCAAAATCAAAAAACTCAAACAAAAACTCTTTACTGTAATTGTTGCCTGAATTTCATTTGAAACTTGAGCTCTATTTTTTGCTCGTGCTGTGGCTCCTCCACCACGCAGGCAAACTCCTCTTCCTAGGGCCTCTCTGCCATGGCCTCTTACTCTCCTTACGTGCCTTTGGCCTCTTTACAGTAATCCATGCTTGAAAATAGCAACACAGAGGTGGTATCTTTTATGGATGGATGAGGACTGATTGCTGATTGAAGAGTTGTGCAAAGGAGTTTCACACAGGCGCATTAGAAATTCATAATTATGCAAGTACTTTCTATCAGCTGAGAATAGATGTTTTCTTTTTGTTCAACAAAGTTAATCCAATAGAGTTTGGGGTCTTTCGATGAGATCTGTGGTAACTGTTTTGATAAAGGGTGTAAAAAATGTGTGAAACAAATGAATTCCGGTTAATACATATGCAAGAGAAGACTTCTGCTGTGCTAAGAAGGTGATGATGAAGATCGAGTGGATCCCAGTTTCATTAAGTGTGTCTTAGCAAATGATAAAAACTGTAGTTCATGCATCAAACACTAGTTATTGTGTAAATTGGCCAAAGCCACCAAAATGATTTTTTTTGTCATCGTCTGAGCGGCACTGGTCAAAATGTTTAGATGTGTTATAGAGGTGGTGTCAATCAAATCATTAGCAGGCGACTATACACAGGCACTGGGTTGCTGATGCTGATTGGGTGACGGTCTTGAATTGAGAGTTCCAAGACTGTGAAGTGAAGCAAATTGTAGAGGCAGAATTTGAAAAATCAGAATGGTTTTACCAGGCTATCTGATATTATACACAACAGCACTCAAGTGTGATGCAAATATTAATAATTATATATTGATTATATTGATATAAACAGAGCTATTTCTATTTTGAGTAATTAGAGACAACAGATTATGATTTTTGTTAATGATTTGGCTCCGCAAACAATATTCTTTTGGTTCTTTCAGGATTCCAAAATATAATATATATAGTATGAAACACACAACACGGAAGCTACAGCCAGCTGCAGACAGGTGCCACCCCAGATCTCTTTAGCCTGCCTTTGCATTTCAGTCTGGGAACTCTCTATTTTGTTGATTGATTGATTTGTCAACCAGGTAGAGGATCACCGAGGATCACCGACTAGAGAATCATCGCCCTTATGTCTTGTCTTCGTCTTATGATTGGTTGAAGCGCCTGTATTTGAAAATCACAGTTTATTGTTCAGATTTGGTAAAGGTAGTCCAATCTCCTGCTAATAATTTGATTTGTAGGCTATCACTTTTATAATAGTTTTCAGTTTTGTTTCCAGACATACAAAGTGGAACAAATTGTGGAGCTTGCAAAATCTGGATGGTCTCACAGGCCAGCATTACCTCACTTCATTGCGTTTATTTGCATTGCTCATAGCATACAAACTCCAATACGTCCAGAACTCAGCTGCCCGCCTTCTCACCTCCACCCACCGCCGAGAACACATCACCCCTGTTCTCCACAAACTCCACTGGCTCCCAGTCAACTTCTCCTCACATACAAAGCACTTAATAACCTTGCCCCTCCATACCTCTCTGACTTTCTCACCCGCCACACTCCCGCCCGCCTCCTCAGGTCCGTTGATGCTAACACACTCAAGACCATCAGGACTAAGCTCCGGACCTGGGGCAACAGAGCCTTCTCAGCTGCTGCCCCCACCCTCTGGAACACCCTCCCCGACCACATAAAGCAGTCAAGCACCCTACCATCCTTCAAACAGGCCCCCAAAACTCACCTCTTCGAACTTGCATTTTCCGGTTGACTATCCCTGTTTTCCCTCATTTTCATCTCATTCTCATTGTCTGTCAAGTAACCTTGTCTACGTACCTTGTCTGTTAATCTGTTTTGTTTTGTCTGTTTGTATTCAAAATTTAAAAGCGTCTTTGAGTGTTTAGAAAAGCGCTATAAAAATAAATGTATTATAGCGTAATACTGCCTGCTAGCAGGTCAAATAAAACCATTTAAAAGTAAGTTGTCCTTATGCTGTCACTAGGTATGAATGAAGAAAGCATCCCAGTCCGTTACCGCGAAATATCAACACCCATGCCTCCTGTTGAAATAAAAATTACTTGACCAGAACTAATGGTTGTATAAGAAAACAGAAAACAAAACACATGCACTCACACTCAAAATATACACATATATATTATATATATATATGTAGAAAGTCTGTAGAAAATCTGGATGGTCTCACAGGCCAGCATTACCTCACTTCATTGTGTTTATATATTATATATATATGTACATGCACATGCACATGCACACACACACAGACAAGACTGGGAACACATCAGCCCTTTCACCATCTTACCCACGACACACACTTTGATTTGGGCATGCATCACTGAGCGCATGTGTGCGAGTGTGTGAACCTAGCAGCAGCAGGGTGCTCTGGGAGGACTATCTGTGTGTCCCCCCGGGCTCATGAGGTTAATCAGAGAAGATATGGGAGGGAGTACAAAGCAGTGGTTAGGTTGCACCACAAACCCACTCCTCAACCCCTTGTGGCGTCCCAAATGCCACCTCTCCTCCCCTGAGCACATGGTGGCACAATACTATTCCACACTGATCTTGGCAAAATATAGAGATAGCGCCTGGATTTGGCCTGGGCTAGGTGCGTGCATGTGTGTGTGTAATTGCTTGGCTTAAATTGCATTATAGCTCCACAGATCCTCAAATTTCTGCCCCAGTTCACTGTGAATGTTTAAAATGCCACTGTCCACAGAAGGCTGGGTGGCAGGCGGATGGGTAGAGAATGTGTAGAGAGGAATTGTTTGAGGGGGATGCACTCTCGAACCAAACTAACAATGTTTTGAGTGTGGCTTTAATAATGAAGCTCCTCATCTGCTCTCTTGGAGACCAGCACTGACGGGAGAGAAAATAACAGATGTGAGGCGAGAAAATCATACATACAGTTAAGTAAGAGAGAAGGCAGGAAAGTTGACTTCAGGTGGAACGTTGTTAAATGCTAGCTTGTTTGTGAGAAGTATTGCGGCGTCTTTGTAGAGCTCGGAGGAGAACAGCTTATGTGATAGAGCACAGGCATTTAGCGGATTCCCCTCTGCGTTGTAGCCCGGGCCTGCCTACCTAAGGTTTTGCGGATCAGGAGCGACTCATCATGGATTAAAGGATCTTGCAGAAGGAAGTTGAAATTGCCTCCTAGTTTTGGCTGTTCATTTCACACTTTCTTTCAAAGCAACCTCTCTCTCTCAAAAAAAAAACTCATTATGTAGGGATCTCATAGACTCTGTTATCAAAGAGCTAAAATATCTGCTCTACATTCACAGAGCTGTATATCTGAAGTTGAAAAGAGATATTGATTTTGAATAAGAGAGGGGGAATAAAATCGCAATTTCAACTATTCTTACATTCTATTAAGCAAAGAAAAATACACTCCACCCACCCCATGGATAAAAAATCTGTGCATAGGTTGGCATTAACAGACCTAATGTGTTTTCTACAAAGATTAACATGTTGCTTTATTGGCTCTTCTAATTTAATGTTCTATATTATTTCTTTATTAGAAAATGTGACCTATTAGATTTCATCTGGCACAATGTCAACTTAACTTTGTAAACTCAATATAAATAGTAAAAATTATGATTATACTGTGTCACAGTATTATATTGACTTAGGCCCTAAACTGTGACACAACCCCCATTATTTTGTATTAAATGTGAAATCAGCACTTTATTATTAGGATTTAAGTTACAAAAAACTCAATTTTATACTATGGTACTATAGTATGGCCAGAAAAAAACAGGTACTGTAGCAAAAAATCAGGCTGAATTAGATTCAGCAATGTCTTTAGTGTGACACTTTCCACATGCAAATAGGCCTCTCTAGGTTTGGAAAGAAGCTCAGAAAATGCCAGGCTCTTGCCTCTATAAACAGTTTTAACCACATAATACAAAACTGATCCTATTCCAAGTGACGAGTTTCATTAGCTCACCCTGACACAGTGCTGACCTAAGAGGGTTTCCAAACACTCTAAAAAAGAACATTGTTTATGTCGCTTTTCAAACTACAAACTCACATTCTATTAGCTTTGAGAGGTGTGTCCAAGTGTTAGTCCTGGCAGTGGCCCTCTTAAACCTTCCACTAGCGTATTCACGGTTTGCCAGCTCAATATTTCATTGGCGAGGTGTGATGAAATAGACTGGTTTTGGAATGCCTGGCCACTGCTCTCTACATTATTCACTTCTTTCTCTCACGACTGAGCTCATTTGTGTTGACAAAGGACTAGATGATAGTGATTCGTGATTTCGTCTGTACCACTCTATTTTTAACTCTGTATCAGTGGAAAGACATCAGTCCTCCATTTACACAGTGAATCATTTATACGGCGGGTGGCAACGTGTTGACCTCTACCTAAAACATGCCCCATTATACATCAATTACACAGGTATCTATCACCAGTTGACCGAGAATGAGATATGAAAGAGAAATGTGTGCACTGGAGTATTGTTCTTGGGGTGGGGTGGGGGAATCATTTCTTATTTTTTTATTGCTTAATTTTAATATTGAGAGTTGACTCTGCATGTTATAAAATATCACTGCAAGTTATTTTGTCAATGAAAGAATTAAGTTACCAACAGTAATCTCATTTTTATGCTGTCAGTCATATTTTTCAGATGAGTTGCTATTTTTCCCGGAATCAACTCCCTTGTTTCTATCTTCTAAATCCTTGCACATCGATCGAGTGTGACATGACATCATCTATGAAATCTCAGAGAAAGCTAGACCTAGAATAGCACTGGCTAAGAGGCTATTTTGTCCATTCAGAGAGTGACTCGCTCAGAATAGGGCTGGACACTCCCATCTACTGTAGATCTTTCCTGCTCAGTGGTAGCATCAAATCTCACGACTTTGTGGCTGTTTGATGTAGGGAAGAGGGGTCTTACCTCTGCCATGGGCACTCCCTCTGGGGGGCGACAATGTAGAACAATCATCCCCTTGATTGGCACCTCTTTTCCCTGGGGGTCCTGCTCAAAGTTTTTTCTCAGGTCTATGTGGGTAGATAAGAGGCAACCGTTAAGTGTCAAGTGCTACGGTCAGTCAGGTCTCAATCTTCTTCAGAGCTAACACCACTCCTGCCTGCCGCTGGCTTTGCGCTCAGTGACCTTCAAAACCCACTGTAGCCCAAATAGGATAGACAGGCTTCCTGGGCTAGCTGCTGCTAATCTGTTGACAAGGTGGTTTGGAGGATAGCTTGGATACAAGAAGTCTGTGAGGATTGCACTGATCTTACTGGACATTCGTGTACGAGCAATACTGGCTCTATTTAGATCCTCTTTTCCTGTTATTAAGACTGTGAAATGTTAGTTCAAGTTCATAATGTACTCATATGTATTGCTATGTAGCCACCCACATCAGGGAAACAGGAGATTAGGCTATATTTAGGTACCTTTACCTGCTTTCCTACATACTACCTGACACCTCTAGTAAGTAGCATAGTTACTAGTGACTAATGGTCCCATAGATAGACCTAATAGTAAAGTGTAGTATAAGCTAGTTTTTTGTCTGCATATTTTAAAGTAACAGTCTTTACAATTTTGTTATAGTAACCAAAGATTGCTAAATTTCTGCAAAAACTGTCCACAACTATGTTCACAGGGATTAATAACATCTTAAATTACTATTCCAAACAACTTTTTCTTTCATTCAAAAATGCAACACTATTATTTCCGCACTTACAGGCAATGCGGACGGTGGCCTTGCGACTTTTGGAGGTCCCCAGGTGACTCCAAGCCACGCACAGACACCAGTAGTCCTCTGGGCCGTGGAAATCCTCCACTTGCTGACGTGACACATTGATCATGACCTCACGTACCTTCAGCCCTGAGACACAGACAGACAGGTTGAGACCGTTAGAGACCTGGCACTTAAACATGCCTTACAGTAACATGGGGGAGGTGGGGATCCTTCACTGTAAAGTGGTATATTGACAAGGAAGGAACCTTAAGGAATCCCTAATCAATACTTCTAGGCCAACATCAGTAATCGAAGTGTCTTATAGGATTAGTTCATGCTAAACCTCCTCTTGTGCTATGCATTGAGAGGAAATCACTAAGAAAGCTGGCAACAATACCGTCCCTCGGGGGATGAGAGAAGCTACATCAGCTGTAGCAGCGTTTCCATTAATAACTGTGACTGGCCTAAAGAACTACAAACAGCATATGTAGGTCTACTATAAAAATGACATACATAAGAACGAGCAGCTATTTACAGTAAAAAAAATGAGTTCCTCAATTTGAAAATCCTCTTAGGTAACACGCCGCAAGTCACCACCCTGTCATGTAGCTTTAGATGGGTATACTGCACCCATTCTTAATCGGAGTCATCGGCTTAGGGCCTGTCGTGTGTGTGTTTTCTCCTCAGAGCCTCCATCGCCCGCGGGCCCTAAACCCACAGCTGGATTAAAGGCAGAGAAGTGCTATGTGCAGAAGACAAAAAAAAAAAAGAGAAAGAAAAGACCGGTCTCTTCCAAAAACCCCTCTCCTGAGATATACTCATGCACACCCTATCTGTTGGGGCTCTGATGCACCCACTCTGATAAATAACCCTCTAATCTGACAGTTGTTAGTAATTCAAACAGCCACACAGTGGGAGTTGCACAGCATGCCGAGCGAAGCAGACGTCTGGATGAATACCAATTAAATCCCGCTGAGTGACAGGCGGGATGTGGCCGCGAATTCATGCTGGACTTCGTCGCAAGTTTAAGGTAAACGAGAACATCTGATGTCAGGTGGTCTTGCCTATGTTGGGCAAGAATGACAACAAGAAACAAGAGAAAATATAGTTTCTGTTGAAAAATAAATAAACTCAATATGCTGCACTGTGGCATATTGTGTGACTGATTACAGTAGTTTATATCAGTTCTCAACATTTTGGACATTGGACATGTGAACAAGGGGGTCATAAGCAGTGAACAACTACTTTTAATAGCATAACATAACAGCATAAAAATATATATTATAAACAAATGAAAAATGTGCACATTTGAATGATAATTATACTAAAACATTTTTTGGTGAAAGCGAATATCTCAACAAATCGATTACAAAATCTTAAATCAGGTCACGACGCACGGGCAACCCATAGTTTGGGAACCGTTGGTTTAAATATGGTTTGACTGACAAGGCTCATACTGCCGTTTCTAAGTCAAAGCCCCGAGAGAGAGAGAGAGAGAGAGAGAGAGAGAGAGAGAGAGAGAGAGAGAGAGAGAGAGAGAGAGAGAGAGCAGCATAACTCATAATTCTTCTCGCCTTGGTGGAGAGCCGGAAAGTGGCCGTGTACGGCTTAGGCTTCTGTTTGTGTGTAGGTGTAACTGTGTAAAGTAGCACAAGAGACACACATGGATGGAGAGAGTGACATATGGTGAGTTATATTATATAATGCTAATGTTAGGAATATGGCGGCAAGCTACCGGCAGAGCGACGCATTTTCCCCCCCGTCCAAACTGTCTTGGACAAGTGGCACGCCGGAGATGCTGAGAGCAGCCATGTCAATGTGTCACTTGTCAGCCCCATTTGTTTATAGGTAGAACACTGTTGACTGGATTTACTAGATTAAACGCCTTGATCTGTAAACCTTTCCAAATGCCTCCTCGCAAGTCTTCCGAGTCACTTGTTGGATCCAAATTGAGGCTTGGAGTTCTGTGTAATAGACAGAGTCTGGCCTTAATCTATATTTTATTTAGACATGTTGAACTAATATTCTATACATTTTTCATATAAATAAACATCTATTGAAGTGCTATTTATCGTCGACTGACTCATTTGATTCAGTTCCTGTAATCTGGTGTCTAAAATGATATCAGCTTCAAATAGCAATGGTTGGTCCACCGGAGAGGACAGGCAGAATAGAATAGAGTAAAAGCACCCGCATTGGCACATGCTGAAATTATCATTTACAACTAAGATGTCGCCAAAATTAACTAAACTGGAGACTGGAAAGTAATAAGACCGTAATCTTAAAAGCTGACAGCGTCGAAAGAGATTTCACCATCCCCGAAGGGGCGGAAATTAATGAAAGCAGTCGCCAGGGGTGAATCATGTAATGCTGTCCCACAGCCATCTTCGGGACAGTGGGCATTTTCCTGTGGATGGGAATCCCAGTGAAACACATGACAGTCATAATATAAATAAATTGTTCAAGTTGACTAGAAACAAGAGCTTTGTTTATTCACTGCTAGATAGACAGTTAAAACTATGGGCTAAAACACTGAATATATGTATACAGTAGGGCCCACATACTTACATTGATGCATGCACATGGATTGAGTGAATGACTGAATATTCCCCAGACGGTCTCTACTTCTAGGTGGAAATAATGAGCAACAGCACAGCACAGATCAATGTGATGTAATGACCATGACCAGAGTTTAGACCAGGGGATCAACGTTCTATTCTGCCTTGAAGACCAATCTGGGCAGAGCTATTTTGCGTTATGCTAAAAGGGAGCATTCTTCATTCACTGCCATGTTAATCTAAAGCCATTAAACTTGGGTTGTTGCCAGTTAAGTACTATATATTAAATATAATATCTAGGATTATGACAGAGAAAGAACACCATCGGCGCGTTGGAAATATATTATGTTAAATGCGTCGGAAAGTTCATTTTATTTTAATTCAAAAAGTGAAACTTTCATATGCTCAGGGGCGGCGGCTTTAGATAGGCCTTAGCCAACCCAAAAATTCCCTCCTAAAAGTTATGTGGTCAAGTTAAATACCAACGCCCATGTCTTCCGTGTTTTACCTGTATTAGCCTACTGTGTCGCTATGACCACCTTCTCCTGCTTTTGCATTCGTTTACGTTTTGTGAAAGCGCCTATGGCTGTGGCCGCTGGGATGCTTTCTGGTCTGTGTTCTGTTTCGTTGGTTTGGGTGGTTTACCAATCAAAGGCAGTGTAGAGACAGGGGGTGGGCCTGTTCTTTATATGCGCGGCGCGTGCACGCCGATCGTGACACAGACGTCTTTTGTGGCCAGCAGCACGATTGGCTATCGCCCAAAGATAGATCATGAGAGCAGAAAAAGACTCCTTGATCTGCAGCTCTGGTGAAACAGCTTATAAGAAGGTTGTTGAATTTACCGTAGCATTTTTTTATGTTACATAATATTTACCTAAGTTTATGTATGTACAGTATATTTACATTTTATTTTATATCAAGCTACTTTAAAAAAATAAAAATAAACCAGCGCTAGAAACGCAGACTCAAATACGTCTGGCTTTGTTTACATTAATTACATTCACAGAGCAGATGTGTGTTTGTCTGTCTATGTTCTACGTGTGTCTGTCTATGTTCTATTTGTGTCTGTCTGTCTATGTTCTACGTGTGTTTTTCTGTCTATGTTATATGTGTGTTTGTCTGTGCAAGGTGGGTGTGGCAGGTATCTCTCCACCAGGCTGCTCAGCAGGAGAACTGCTTCAACTGTCTTGGTTGGCACAGCTGTTCATCATCTTTAATCAGACCTGCTGTATATCAACCCCGGTCTCTCACCCATTCTTTGCCAGATCGTTTTTCCATCTAGCTGGTAGGTACCAGTCAGGCTATGAAACGTGTCTTTCGTAGGGAACTTTGTATTTTTGGACCCACGTTATTTTGTGTGGATTTATGCACATTTTCCTTGTGTTCAGGAACTACCCATCAAAATCTCTGCTACTCGCCAGATGACCTCAAAGCGAGTAGCGTTCTACCAGCCATTTACCGGTCTGTCCTCTCAACCTCAAATTGCTTGTTGGTTTCAATAAAACCTTGTTTTTCAACCTAATCTAAGTTGTTCAGTGGTCCGCTATTGGGTCCTAAACTCGTGTGAAAGTAACTGCTATAGCTTGTCTTAATTCATGTCACCTTACCTGCATAGACGAAACAGTGTTTAGGTGGTTTATTTTGGTTGTTACATCGAACACGACCTACACATGCCCTCTTCAAAGCAATTGAGTCACTATAGTCTGTTTAGTGGAGTTGCCACTGAGCACCATGGGGGGTATCGTCTCGTGTCGGCTGCATACACCTTGGTGGATTGCTTTACACATGTCTAATACCTATCTTCTTTATTATTACAATTTTTTAAAGCCACGGCAGAATGAAATTGCAACAACAAAAACAAAATGTACAACGCTACAAGAAAATATGATCCAAGTTATATAATTTTCTTGGTAACAACAGTATGAAAACTTCGTATCTGTTAGGTCTGTAAATAAATTCCGTTTAACACTTACCGGCGTGTCTGCATATCTGTCTGCAATTGGGTTCGCCAGAATACCCTAACAGTATCTTGACCCAGACAAGGCTTCGTTCACAGAAGTACGGGGCATTCTTCTCATTATTCATTTATTTATTCAGAATGTAAGTCTATTGACAGTATTTTTACAAATGTCTGGGTGTTTTGTTATATCGGCCATTCATAGAGAGATTCACATAGAGACCTTAATACTTTCTAAAGTAGTGTAAATATTTTGGACAAGGCAAATTGGCAATGAAAATGAAATTAGCCATTTCCATTCTGTTGTTCTGTGGACTTGAATTACATATGGCTAAATTAGAATTTGGGAGGCGGGGAAACCATAAGATCTGCTGGTTATAAAAGTGTGGGAGTTAATTTAAAATAACTACCAGTGCCAAAGTGGTTCATATGGTGAGCTCAGTTGGACATGTATTGACAGGCTGTCCTGTTCTTCACTAAATATTAGCAGAGGATCGGTTTCACCAAAGTATTTGTCATTGAAATTAGCATACAGTTGGCTACAGTTATAAAATGTGCGCAAATCAGAGATATTTTAGGACATATTTTATTTTAGGACACATTTTTATCTTTTTTTGTCTATTTTAAATAAACGCTTGAATAATAAGCTTTTTCTATTTAATGGTTTATTTTATTATTGGTCATGATTTGATGACTAAACACTTAAAGCATGCTATTACATTTTGCATTTTCTACAGACAGATTCGCTGCATGGTAACGGTTCGATCCACCAGTTGTTGGCCAACACCGCCATAATGTACAGGAAAGAAGACATAATGCTCTCAAATACCAGACACTAAGGTTGTTACAGTTCCTGGTTGTTGCTGTCAATTGACATTGCATCTTCTACAAGGTAATCACTAGTTGTAATCACCCATCTATTATCTTAAGAAGAATATTTGTGTACTTAGAGGGACTTGCTTGAAGAAGGGAAGGGCTGCTAGGCTGCCCTCACAGCACGCAATATAAGCACATTTAATACAAGTCAACTGAAATCGAGAGCCTTTTGTGCATGCACATGCAAATGTCATAAATCCATGTGCAGATTAGTGCCCGCTTCATATACTCTTTGAAGTTACACTATGGCCGTTGGGTCTTGCAGAGAGAAAATGGATGTCCTCCATCCTACACAGATGCATGTGTTTACATGCATTTCTACCAGCTACTTGGACAGGTACCAGTCATAAATCAAACATGCTTTTACTGTATACGGTAAACATTCTGGCAGAAGGTAGGAAAGTACCCACTAAATATAAAATAGTTACCAGCCACAGTGACAAGCGGATATATATATATATATATATATATATATATAGTTAAAAACTCAGTGTTATGTGTTATTAGTAAAGGAGGAACAGGGTAATTATAAAGGAGTTATTGAAAAAGAAACAATAAGAAATGTGTGACCTGCTATTGCTAATTATTAGTGTGTATATTTTTATTTCCCCGCAACCACGTGCCTTGGGAAAAAACATTTATGAAAAATGTAAGAAAAAGACCACAAAAAAAATATATACACATAATTTGACTTTGCATATCATCATTTAATTTTCAGCAATGATGCAGTTTTTAATGTTTTGTTCTAATTCATTTTCTCTATATACTATAATTTATATATTTTAATTATAGGCTATACAATATGTGGCACCTTTACCAAGCAAATCCAACTCAACATAATGACCAGCAATTTTCATTGCTGTCACACAAACACAAGGCACACGCATTACCTAATTCTCTGATATCTAAGCAACGGCTCATGTTCAGTCATATTACTTGAATCTATTAAATACATGTATCACGCAGTGCCTGTGGGCTTGTGTACTTCTGTGCCACTCACATTGATCAAAAAAGAGAGGAGGAACAGTTCAGGTTCAGTTGGGGACGCTACACTTGAATCCCAGCATGAACACTATTTGCACATTAGCGTCATCTTCTAACAGACTCTCATCTTGACAACAAGGGCTGGGTTTAACAGCTGTAATGAAAGAACAAGCACCCAGGTATGGATGTGAGATATCCTCTTCTACTCTGTAACACAAGCACTTAAGTCACAGAGACTTCGTTCAAAATGAATTCCAAATTCAGCCCCCGTTCCGTAGTACTTTATCTGTGCCTGAACTAGCTAGCTGCAAAACTGGCACACACACACACCCCCGCGCACACACACACACACACACACACACACACACACACACACACTTCAGAGACCAGGCACACAATGACAGAAATATCCACAAAGACACACACACACACACAAACACACACAGGCCCATTAGAGTCTATTTCACCTATCTTTTTGGAAAAGGATATTTGATAGCTCACCATTTTTATTCCTCCTCCACAGAACAGATAACTTTTATCTTCCAACTCCATTAGGCCCTGCGCCCATTTCTTAACTCTGTAATGAGAGACGGTCCAAACCCACAGCCACCTCTCCTTGAAATGATACCCAATTTCTAGCCTGCAAAAATAAAATCTAGCCAGACAAAATTAAAATATGCTGCTAATAGCTTACAGATCTTGCAATGTTATGAGATAGCGGCAAGTGAAATGACAATACAGTCGTGGTGGGAAGTGGTCCCCAATTACTACTTTGGTTATTCCTAAACAGGTTGCGCTGGAGCAACAGATTTGTTCATACTGTATTTCTATAGTCTGACATTGAATTCAATGCCAAATACAACATTATGCCAACCCAGAGTCACCCTCGAGAGAGAATCACGACTACCTCTGCATTCTTTCTTTAATTGAAGGCAATGCTTTTGCTTGGGGGATATTTTTAGCATTCTGGGTCCACCTCCTTTCCTTATTATTGTCTTTTATTTTGAATGTACGAGCTACACTCCAAATGTTTTTCCCTCATCATAATGAGCACATTAATTTCAAACATTTAAGCTAGGGGGGAACCGTGACTAAATTACACCGGTATTAAGCTATTTTTTTAATGAATAAGGAGGAAACAGCATGCCTTGTAGCCCAGAACAGTGCTAAAAATAAAAAGGACCAAGAAACTTATGGACGTCCGCCTTCAATTCACTGTAACTCGACGATAAAAATTTAATATATTAGAAAACACACACTACAGCGCAGACATCGATATTCGTCTGTAGGCACAGGCATTAAGAGACAAAACCTGCTAAGTCATGAAAAACAACAAAAGCTAATTTCTTTGCTGTAAAAGTGAAAAAAAAAATCCTTTTACAACCTAGTCTACAAGCCTAGTGGCAAAAACGACTATCTAAAGCCAAAATAAAAATCATTTCTGGGAAAAGTAGAGAGGGGGAAAAACACAAAGTTACAACCTCCCTCTGGGGTCGAACACGGTGGTAAGGGTGTGTGTGTGTGTGTGTGTGTGTGTGTGTGTGTGTGTGTGTGTGTGTGTGTGTATGTGGTGGTGTGAAGGTGTATTGTCTGGACCTGCATTCAGTTAACAACCCTATTAACTGGCTCACAAAGACACCCGGGGCTAAGATAACATCAATCCTAGCTTTAGAGGCCATTACGCAGCGGCCAGCGCAACGCAGGAGATATATGACGTGGTCGCAGGGTGAGGTGAGGTGGCAGCAGAGGTGTTGCTGGAAGGGTGGTGAGATGTCACCGCCTCTTTGTCATGTCCAATAACACCCCCCCCCCCCATCCTGCCTGCTCAGAAGCTCCTGAGCCCCCCCTGGCAGGTAGAGACTAGGGGCTGTTTATCTGCCTTAGTCAGGCCTCGGTGTAGTCCCTGGACCCCTGAAGACACACACACACACACACACACACACACACACTGCACGTGTGCATACTGTATTAAACATGCATACACATACATGCCTATGTACACACACACTAACCCATGCCTGCACATGAAGCTTCCCACAGACAATGCACCAAACCTGGACAATGCACCATAATCATAGACGCACCACACACACACACACACACTGCCCTGCTCTGTCTGCAATGGCCAGCCTGTGTTTACTCTCCAATCTTTGAAGTGAAGAGTGAGAGCTTTGTCTGTTTGCTGCTTACAGATGATAACATTCACACTCACATGCTCAAAGAAAGGTCAGTGAACGCCCCCCCCACCCCCCTATCTCCATGTGTATGTCTGGAATATGGAAGGTCCATACGGATCCTGTTTGTGTGCGAGCGAAAACACTAATAGTCGTATTCCTCAAGGGGAGGCTTAATTGCCTCAATTTAAAACACATAAAAGACGAGAGCAACGAGTCCCAACAGTGAAAACACTTTTCCTTTTAGAACAAACAAGGAAAAAGCCCGCACGCCCGCCCCCCCTCTCCGGCAGAGGCTGGTGTAAGCTGATGTTGCCTCATGTTTCCAGGTTGAGTAATCATCACCATTTAGGGAGGTGAGATGATTGACAGCGCCTTGTTCTGGATGTAAAGGATGGGGAGTAGTGCTTTTCTCCCAACACTCGGGAGACTGTTTCGCTCTCCCAACAGGCTGCCTGTCACAGATTTGCTGAGAAGGGCTGGTGGGTTTCCATAGCAACCACAAGGAAAACATTTTCCTGTATAATATGGAATAGTGCAGATATATATATATATATATATATATATATATATATATAT
>JAOEHI010052789.1:0-16149 GCA_025447815.1 Percopsis transmontana | reverse complement strand
ACACAATTTATATAAGTGACTTTGAATGCCTCACACACACACACACACACACACACACACACACACACACACACACACACACAGTTCATTAAAAACAATTCTTCCCTCCATTGAAGTTTAGCAAAACCCTTAGACCCTTACATCAAGACACGTTCAGTATGAAATATTCTGTTTAGTTGTTTGTGTTTCAAGCACCAAGAGCCATCCCTGACACAAGTGTCTTCAGGAATCCAAAGGAATAATTCACCCTGAACGTCAAGTGTTTGCCATTAGGTCATTTAGCAGACACTTAACCAAAGTGAGTACAGTTACAGTGACAAGGAGCCGGTATGGGTTAGAAATCTTGCTACAGAATGCTTACAGGTAGGCTGGGCTTGTTGGGGAGCAAACCCAGAATCGGAGTTTGGGGGTAGTGGATCCTAACCCACTAGACTATGCTGTTTACTGAGTCAAGGCAGCTAGTCTAGGTCATAAGACAACTCAGACCAGACCAGACCAGACCAGACCATCTCTGGGCCGGGCTGACCTTCATGCCACTCTCCCAGCTGATCCAGAGGTCTCCCCGCGTCAGAAAGCAGGCTACAGCATGCCGGGCCACGTGGTGGATCCAGCCTTCTTGCCTCAGCTGGGTCATGATGGCGTCGATCCAGGGGTACCCGGTGCGGCCCTCGGCCCACTTGGCCAGCGCCTCTGGGTTCTGGTCCCACGGGATCTGAGGGACACACGTCACTCATGCCATTAACAGTAGTATTAAGGCACATAGTTTAAATATTTTTTATTGAGAAGCATAGCATATTTAGGACAAATTACGTAGGTCCCATTGCTTCTTATTATTGTATGCATACAAATGAAATTAACATGGAAACACAAAAATGAATACATGTTAATACAAGTATTAATATTAAAATAAACAGAAACGTATATACTTAACTGCCAAAAGTTGCTACCTAGTTAAAGAAACAGTGTGGATGCTGTTAGGACTTATCACAGTCTCTCATTGAGAAAGGAAATAAAAGAATACCAAATCTTCTCAAAGTTTATCCTCCAGAACTGTTCTTATCTAAAAACATCTATAGTACCAGTATCTCTCTATCCATCAATTCATCTGTATATGTATGTATATCTGTATATCCATCCATCCATCTGTTTATCTGTCTATCGTCTAAGCATCTATCTATAGTATCAGTATCCATCTGTCCATCCATCTCACCTGTACACAGATGGGGTTTCCCTCCATTCGGTCGAAGCTGGGGTTGTTAGTGGCAGCTGTGTAGAAGAACTCCCGCCACAGGAGCTGGCCGAACAGGGAGAGAGGAGGACTGCATCGCTTACGCAGCTGCCAGGAGGAGAGAGAGAGACAGAGACAGACAGACAGAAAGAGAGAGACAGAGAGAGGTGTTTACTTTATAATATAGTTTCAATCTCACTACAACTGTTGTTGGCAAAGGTTGCTGATGTTGGTTGCCGACTCTTTACATTTCATCATCATAATTACTTGCTCCTTTGCCTCTATATATGTAAAAATCTTGATCTATTATATTGTTTCATATGATTTATGTTTCAGGAGAGGTCATAGTGTAGTATCCTCCCAGCCAGCACCGTGCTGTGTGGTCCCTGTACAATAGCCTACCTTCATGTAGAGCTCTCTAATGTCCCTGTACAATAGCCTACCTTCATGTAGAGTTCTCTAATGTCTCTGTACAGTAGCCTACCTTCATGTAGAGCTCTCTAATGTCCCTGTACAGTAGGCTACCTTCATGTAGAGCTCTCTAATGTCCCTGTACAGTAGGCTACCTTCATGTAGAGCTCCCTAAGGTCTCTGTATAGTAGCCTACCTTGATGTAGAGCTCCCTGAGGTCTCTGTAAATTAGCCTACCTTCATGTAGAGCTCCCTGAGGTTGTAGTACAGCACGCGGGCCGACAGGCAGCCAAAGCGGAGGTACGGGCTCAGGCCAGTTGGGCTGGCGAACAGAGAGCAGGAGTTGACCCGGGGGTGTTCCAGGTTGGCCACCCACACCTGCACACACACACACACACACACACACACACACACACACACACACAAATATAAACAGTCTCACCTATGTTACAATGTCTTAACTGTCTCACCTATGATACATCTGTCTCACCTACGTTACACCTGTCTTGCCTACTGTCTCACCTGCGTTACAGCTGTGAATTCCCGGGTTTAGCTGTTTTGAGTTTGAATTCAGTGTAGGTTTCTAAATTATGAATTATTTAATACTGTGATTTAATGTTGGCTTACAACTGCTGTGCTTAGAATACCGCTTTTTTATGACTGGTTTGGAAGTTGCATTCTAGGCTGCTGTGGATCTGCAGTGGACTAGATTGTTAACCGTGGCTTTAGAGTAATATTTTCAGAAATTATCTCTCTCCTATTAATCCTGTCTTCAGGTACATTTCCGCTGTTTGTGCGTGCGTACTGTTTACAAAGAAAGCAGTGGTTGCACACGAATGCGTCATCGGGCTAATTTGATTCACAAAAGCCTATTTGTAGTGTGTGTATGGTTTGGGGGAATGGTTCCATTGCCAGGACATTTCAGATCAGTTGGTATTCAAGAAAGGATATGGGGCAGCACTGAACGCAGCAGTCTGTTCTGCTTTCCCTGTCTGCTCCTTGCAGCGAACCAAAGTGTGTGGTAGAGTCCTGCAGTTTTGGGGGTATTTCCTAATTTATTGTCAAGACATGCAATGCAATGCAGCACACGAAAGCATCAGCTTGTTCCATTATCCAACTTGTACAATGAAATTTTAACAAGGAAGTCGAAAGCCGGAAACAGACACAGCTCGCCTCCAACCTATGCCTTCAACTCTGGATGTATTCACCTTCACTGTGGACATGAAAGGCGGCGGAATCAGCCCCCAGTAGTGAGCCGCTGCAGCCAGCCATTTACGTGAGTCACACTTCTATGAGTGTGCGCGCATGACTTTATCGAGTTCACCTCTCCAACCACCGTTTAAATTGTTTACCTGTTCAACAGCGTAGCTACCTGTTTCAGAAGAAAACCAACACTAGTGATGCTAATTGGTTTGTAAACTAGCGTTCTGTTGTTGCTAACAAATTACTGTTGTATGCTAAAATGACTCGTTTATTATTATCAGCTGTTTTGCACCTCGTTTGGATATTTGCTCATCTACATCTGTATGAAATGTCTACATTTATGGTGTAAGTTAGTTAACTGTACCTCTTTTTTAATCAATTTTAATCAATTTTTCAAAATGTATAAAGCTAGTGTGGTTTTTGTGTTTTTTTGTTTTCTTTTATTACAGAGTTTCCAGAGGACCATAGAGAGCTTGTGAGACACCAGGGAAGACAGCTGTGGATGGACTGTCGACCTCAAATGCATTTTCTGGGGTTTCACATATCTGTTTTCTGAGTTCCTAACTGTACCAAAGCTGGCTTTCACAGCAAAAACAGTTTTCTTTTCAGTGCAAATGACCAAGACATTTATTATAGATAAAAATCTATAATAAATTAGTTTAGAATTTGTATTAATCAGTGATTACATACACTGAAGATGCCTGACCTAATTCTTCTGTAAGAAAGAATGTAGCGACCCAGAGAGGCACGATAAAGTTTAATGCCGACATCTTGACAAAGTATGACAAGATACTGTATGTGATATCAGTACAAACAATTGGAAGCAAGATGTAAGAATTCCAAGACACTTTGAGTCCTGAGTGTATTAAGTACATTTTGTCGTGTACAGTAAACATTGATTAAGTTTTGGATTTAGGAACTTAGGTCTTTTAATTTACTGGATGATTAGAAGAGATGGTTATTCTTTGTACAGTGCACACATGAAACATGTACTGTACAGTAGCTGATAATGGTCCCATAAAATACATTGATAAATCATAAATAATTTGTATTCATTAGTGATGGTGTATACAACATGGTCTAATTCTGTCAGTAAAACATGCAACAATTCATGAAATAGTTTTTTACTTGTTTATTATGCCCCTTCCTGCCATTAAAATGCTAAATGTTGATAAATAAGTTATAAATTATAAGTTATTACCTGCTAATTTAGAGAAATAATGTATTAAATGATGTTTTACCCCTTAAAATTAAATAAAGGATGTGTATTGTTATGAATCATGGATGGTAATTAAATACAATCTAGTCTACTGCCGGTCCTCTATAGCTTAGAATGAAATGTCCAAACCAGCCAAAAGAAAGCCTAACAAAAGCACAGCAGTAGCCAATAGGCCTATAGGCCTATTGAATCACAGCATTAAATAATTAACCTACATTGGTCATGCTTTAATACGCAGCATTCACAGCATACACTAAACAGCTAAACTGGGAATTAATACAGCGAGAAATCTGTAGCAAGAAAGCCAATGCACTGCAGCTGTTAACCACAGCTGGCTGCATGCAAATTAAATAAGCCTACCATCGTATAATCTTTTTAAATTTAGTTTTAATTGTTGCTCAAAATAAACACAATAATTCAGAGACATGGAAAATCTTAAAACAAACGTTTTTAGTTAATAAAATATTCTGATAATTTCAAGCACACACTGATGTATCAGGTTGTTTTGCGCCACCTGGTGGATGAGTTCAGTATTGTAGTGAATGGACCTGACAATATAAATAATCGTTCCGACCCTCTTGTGTGAAAGTGCAGCATTTTCTGCAGCGCCACACCTCAAAACATGCACACTCTAAATCATCTCATCTGTCTCGCCTAAGTTACAGCTGTCTCACCTACATCACAGCTGTCTTACCTACATCACAGCTGTCTTACCCAACGGTATACGTGTGGTGTTAGAAGTAAAGACTAGCCAACACTATGAGGATGTGCTAAAAAAGCCATCATTAGGATGAACCTCACAGTAACCTAAGTAACAGAGCCCTGACATGTAATGAATCCCTGGAGAAAGGTGGTCACAACCTTACCTTTCTGTCCATGTGTTTGTTAAGTCGGTCCAAGGCTTCAGACTCGCCTCCTTTCCACACAGCAGGAGCCAGCCCCTCCGCCTTGAAGCCTGGTGGGACATGAAACACAACAGTCAATGTAAAGCTAACCGTGAGAGAGACATCAGATTGGCCCATGTTAGCCTGGTAAAACCCAAGTAAAAGAAAAGCCTTGTATAACAAAGATAGTTTCTTGGCATGCTCTCTGGTTACCCAGCTCCTCCAACGAGGGCACACTGTAGTGCTGCTCATGGCTGGCAGATATGTCGGCCCTACACGAGTCCATCTGCTGGGGGCTGACGGTGGGCAGGGGCTTCCTGGGAAGCTCCAGGCGGTTCACGATGGTCTGGAAGCGCTTGAACGTCAGAGGAGGGCTGTTGTTATTCATCTCTATGATCCTACAGCCATGGGCAGAACACACACAGAGACACATCGCAGGTTTATACAGACTGTAATTACTCAGGGAAACCACAGTCTCTGTTGCCTTGATTACAACAGACATTATAAGACAATAACATGTACATCAAGCACACAAAAATATAAACAAAATAAACAAAAATACAACATATACAGGTTAAAGGGCAGGGAACCTTCTGGACCTGGTCTTCACCAGATCCTGCTGCACCTCAGATCTCTCTCTCCCTCTCTTCCTCTCTCTAAATGCTCGTCACATCAAACCGGGAAACCACCTGCCCAACTGCCCCCATCCCCACGTCTCTTCAATCACTAATGACATCGTACCACAAGAAAAAACCCCTCTTCCAAGACATCCTCTAGCTCCCCATCACGATTTGCATCAGATTCAAGACACTGGTGTTGGCCTACAGGGCAGCAGAGCAGGGCAGTTCCCTGCCCCGCTCTGCCTCTAAGCAATGGTCAGGCTCTAGGCCCCTAGCACCTCTAGCTATCTATCATCTTAAAACATATCACAGATTAGAGAATGTGCTTACAATGACTGGTATGTGGCCTATTCAGCTACTAAAGCATGTACTTACTGTAAGTTGCCTTGTATAATAGCTACTGCTGCTAAATGCTGTAAATTAGCTGATAATTATTAAAAAAACAATGAATTCAGTAATAGGCGGTGTTGACATTTAATATTTTAAGCATTCTCTTAGTGTCATGATAGACTTGATTGTTCCTTTTAAACAAACACTTATATAATAATCTCTTTGTTTCACCTGGTTTTACATGTAGTTAGTAATGTAAAATACTGTATGTATTTTATATGCGGCTTGTACAACTGCCTGTATTTATAGTGTGTTTTTACAACACATCTATATGTGTAAGGTCCTTCCAGACCGCCAATGTTCCCCATTGGTCAGTTATCTGTGGGGGGAGTGGCCATGTGTCTCTTAGTTCGTACTCCATATACAGTATTAGTTTTAATCCGAGGAAAGAAGTGAGGTGTCTTTCTCACCGCACATGTCCAAGGGTGTGATCTGCAGTACAGTAAAATAACCACCAAAATGAGTGTCACTAATTCCAAAACATTCTCCTAAACATTTTTATTTAGCACAGAGCACATCCCTCTCTTGAGATGAGAAAGCTCATATTTAGGTAATCAATATTTATCAGATTTTCTATATGAGATGCCTGATCTAGTCTTTATTATTCTGAAAATGTTCTAAATTACCCACTAAGCTAGATAATGAGCTATGCCTTGTAAAAGAAAAATCGAGCATAGATCTAAAAAAAAAAAAAAAAAGAAAATCTATATTGCAAATAATCCCATCCCAATAATTTCGCTTCTGTTTTTCTCAGGGGGAGGAGAAATAAGAAGACATGATGTGTGTGTATGAGAGAGAGAGAGAGAGAGAGAGAGAGAGAGAGCGAGAGAGCGAGAGAGCGAGAGAGAGAGAGAAAACATTCTGGCCTACTTCTCTCACAGCTTGCCACTGGCCACAAGAGAGAGAGAGAGAGAGAGCGCGCACTATGGGGCGTGTTGTTAGTGGAAGTGTTTACATAACACCAAACATGCTATTTAGCTAGCCTAGCCAAGCCTAACAACCAGCAGATTAGCACAGGTTTATATTAAGGCTGAAGGTTTGATGTTAGCTTCTAGGGCCTCTAAGTCACAACAGTGCTACAATCTCAAATCTTTAATAGAAACTGGTGTTATTATTATTATTTTTATTATGCCAGTTACCCAGTAACATTGGGATCTCCTCTGTGTCAGAGGGTAGATGTATGTATGACCCATACATGGGCTTTGGTGCTACTATCACTCACATTACCACCAGGCTTATGTAAAATAATTAATTTAACCCAAGAGCCACAGACACCTTTTTCAAAACAACAAACAAAATAGTCTATTGTAACTATTGTAAGAGCTAAATGACCACTTCCAAACCAAACCACTACTGTTTTGCTTGGAGATAACCGAATCCGATAATGGATCATTTGCAACGGGCAGTTTTGAAGACGAAGAGCGGTGAAACGGAGAAGGCAGCTAGAAAAAGTTCACGGACCCCCTTTGAGGGCCCAAGGTACACCCACCATAGTCTCACAAACTCCTGAGGGAAAACTGCAAACAGAGTATGGCCAGCACAACAGCATGATGCCCATCACATCCTCACAGAATAAGAAAGTGACATGCATGGATAAGACTGAGGCCATTGCTGGTCATTACTAACCTGTCCAGGTTGTAGAGTGTGTGTGAGTTTTTCACGATTGTCTCCACCCCAAACTCATGGGCCATCTTGATGATGGCGCCATCTCTCTCCTTACCATAGGGCTCGGGGTCGTACTCGAATGTCAGCCGGGTTACCTTCCACTCCTGGGGAGAGTGGAACAGGGTGTTACTACGCCCACGAATGTCAGCGTTTCTTTTAGGTGAAACAGCGGGGGGCAGACTGCTGTACGAGCATCGGCTTCTCACAATGTTGTTTTGTTTCCAGGGACCCCATGTTGCTTATCTTTACTAGTTGTGTGTCAATTGTTGTTTGTTCCATGTTTTCATATGTTTTATATGTTTCAAAGTTCAAATGACCCAGAGCTCAGGACATCACTCATTGCTATAAACACGTGTTAAGAAGGGGGAACTGAGATGCATCAGCGATAAGTAATAATATAAGCAACGATAAGTAATCATACCTTAAAGAGCTTGGGGAAGACGTTGGTAGGCTGCCCGCGAACCACAAACAGTCTGGAGTTGAGCTTCTTCAGACTGTTGTCCAGATCCTCCAGAGACTCCAGCAGAAACCTGACAGCAGATAAACAGTCACGTCATTATTAAAATGAATGTGCTGTCAGAGAACCCGAAAGTTACCTTGTGTCCTAGTGATACTGTACATTTCTTATTTCGATTCTAGATTAAAAGTGGAAATACATCTCACATTATTACACCACCCAAACTCTGGGTCTGGGGAGGGCATATATTCATCCATCCTATTTAGAAGCTTAACAGAGAACTAAACAAGTGATACCACATAACATAACTAAAAACTTAGTACACCACCGGCTGGCTCGCTTCATCAAGTACTTGAGCTAGGGAGCCAAGTCAGCAAACTAGTGTAGTTGTGTTGCACTGTTTTACCAAGCAGTGCATTTCAATACATTTCCGCTAGTACTGAATAATAATGTAATCCCATGCTAATATGACGCAGAATCAGGTTAGCTGGCTGGCTGCGGCCTAAATTAGCCTGCGTCTTCCCAATGGTACAAAAGGACACAAGTATAAAGAATAAAGTAGGGCCGTGCCACCGCCTTTAACGCACTGAGATGTACGTGTACAGCATATACATATAAAAGGTTAAGATGTGTAACGGACCTCCAGCGGTTGACTCCCACGTTGGCGGAGCCAGCGAACCAGGGGTCTAGGATATACACACAGCGCACGGTGTCCGCGCCACTCACTGACTCATGGAGCGCAGGGTTGTCGTGCAGCCGCAGCCCCTTGCGGAACCAATGCACCGAATTCACCGCCATGCCTGACAACTCAGTCCACCATCGCAGGGTGCGAACTGAGGTAGAAACAAAGCGGAAAAAACACCCGAAAGCCGCTCACCCACGGATGCTGATGGTGACTTGGGACGACATTGTCTGAAACGAAACAAGGGGCGTGTCCACGCTGGCACCGAGCGACGTAATGTAACCGTTTGGTTGCGCTCATTGGGCGGGCAGTGACACGTGACCACGAAAAATATTATTGTCTTGTTTGGCACATGTTGACAAGGGCCTGTCACGTTTTCGAAGGAGGAGCGACATCTGGTTTTATTAGTAGTGTGTTCTTGTTATTTTATCTGTTATTTTCAGACATGATGTTAGAAGAATATTATTCTTCCTTTGGGAGGTGGAGACGAATGATCGAGGAGCTTATCCAAGCAGAGAAAAATAAGAAATTGCAATTTGTACATTTTTACATTTGTCAGAATGTTTCCCTTTCATGTCTCCCTTATTTTACCCGAGTTATCCAATAGAAATATGGCCTATAGAAATATCACCTAATAACGTCACCACAAGATGGCGTTCCTTCGTTGGGATCTTTCCACAAGCGGACTGGCTTGTGACTAGGGACACATAGGTGGTGTTAGAAGGAGCCTGGTTCTTTTGAGGACTGGGTCAAAGTGTGCAAGGAGGTTCATGATCTCGAGAAAGTCCCCCTGGTTGTTACTTGACTCTGTCTCATCGTGGCCACGAAAGGGTATACCCTATTTCCCTAAAAGTGCAGTGAGTGACTGCCACTATGCGACGGAGGTACTCTCTCCTCTCCTGAATCTCATTCACATTTGCAGCTTGCATTTGTTCTACAATGTCTCCATGTCTCTAAGCTAGTTTTATAACACTTCCAAGACATCATTGTGGCTTTGTGGATTGCCGTTTTCTCATGTTCAGGGAATGATTCCAGAGCTCTCTTCCAATTTGTGTACCCTAAGCTAATTAATGCATGTTGGTTGTTTGTGATATGTTGTCTTCCATAGATTCTACAGGAAAAACAGAATGCTGCATTTCTCTCAACAGAGTATTCTTGCCAATCAAAGATTTCAAACCACTTGTGTTGAAAGTCCCTTTTTTGCGATCCAAAATGTTCAAGGGGATATTGCGGTAGGTTTACTTGTTTAGGGCCTGTATCCCTGTCTCCTAAATCAGAAACGGTCCTACCAGTTGCCCCTGCCTGCTGCTGCTCTCTTTTATTGGCCTGCTGTTCTCATCTGCAGCCCTCACGCTTGTCTCATCGGAGAAGTAGCAAAGTAATAATAATACATTTAATTTAATTTATATAGCACTTTTCTGGACCATTGCATTGTAACAAGGACACTCATCTAGCTTTCCCCCATATCTCTCTCAATTAAATTAAACCTGAAGGAAATTATATTTTAGCCTAGCGATAACTGGAACATAGGATGCAGAGTTTCTTCTTGTAAATGGTTAATGGTAAAAAGGAAGAATAGGCCTACTCTGATTTAAAAAAACGTATAGCCTACATACGTTTCATTACTAAAAACGAAACTATTTTAGATGTACAGTAAACAAAACTTTCTTGTTGTCTGTGTACACTAACCAGCAATGATATAAAGTTATATCTAGGTGGTTTATATAATGTTAGTAACTGAGTTGTTACATACAATGCTTAGTAAGCGTTGTTTTGCTGAGCCCTAATGTTAGCTGGAAAACACAAACTTGTACTTGTTAGCTGTCAACTCTGTCTCTGCTGCTACACTTTGGGCGTACCTCTGAAACTCATCAATTTCTAAAATTACAGATGCTAAATGCTATGTCCCTTGTTTGTTATTTTTGTGAAGAAGTTACGGATGTCCATTTTTCTTCTTACTACCGGTAAGCTACTGCTATTGACTCGAAACTTTATTATGTTGATCGATAACGGGCATTCATCACAACTCTGTCTGGCAGCAGGGTTGCCAGATTTTATTGACAGATTGATGAGTGATTGTGCTACCGGACTCCAAAAGAGTCCGGTAGCAACAATGGCAGGTGCTTTGATTGTGTGTGTGTGTGTGTGTCTGGTCAAGGGGGGTGGCGGTGTTTGATCAGCGGAGGAGTTGTGCGACGCAAGCGGTGCATGCATTAATGATTTCAAACCGCACAGTAGACGTCAGAATATAATCGCGCAGCAATGCCGTCATGCTAAGTTTTCGGAGTACAAATATATTATTGGAATTGGATCCCGGGGCTAGTTCAAAAAGCCCCGGAAGCCCAGGCCTAACGACGCCGATGCGAACCGAATTCATAATGTGTGGAGATAACAGGACCAAATACCTGCTGTAAATTATGTCTTTCTATGTTCAGAGGATGAGTGTTAGTAGTAGAATGTATTTCACAGCAGCTTGTCCATGGATAGGCTACAGTAGGTAGGGTAATACAGGTGAGCGGTGCACGGTTCTCCATAAATTACGTTTTCTCACACCAGCAAGGTTCCTAAGTGTCCAAGTTTATTCGTCAAATACACAGACAGAGCAGCAGCAATAAAATGGCAATGAAATGAAACTGTTACAGCGCTAAGAATGAAGTTTGTCAGTGTTGTTTCTTCTGCTAATTGAGTTAAAGGAAAGGAAATGAACTGCTAAATTAGTTCATTGCCTTTTTGAAATGGCTGCAGTAAAATAAGTATTACACACGCGCGAGCACTCACATTAGCAACATTCTCTCATTTTACCCAAAACACCCACTCTATGTGTGAGTACTAAAGCACTGGGCTGTCACGACGTTCGAGACAAAACGACACGCATGCACGCAGATAGGCAACGATGGGCTATATTTTGAGGCAGGTTTAGCCGGGGATGAAATAGATTTCACCCGCGATCTGTCTCCGCGAGAGAGAGAGACAGTGAGAGATGTTGATGGCTGCAGACGAGTAACACCAGATCCCACTTCCAGCGGCAGACAGGGGAATTCCCTACGGATTCCGTTCGTTGATCTTTTCAGGGGTTTTACAATCCACCCTCCCGGGTACTGTGGTAGGCTACTGTGGATGGACGGTGAAGGCGGACTGGCTCACGACCGGATCCAGAGACGTCTGCGGAGGTCCGGCGTGATGTGATGAAGACTGTGATGCCCAGGCGGGAAACGCACGAAAACGAGTCCTTCATTAACGACTCATGTCCGTCATTAGACTGCCTGTAATATTTTAACACCCCGGACACCGAGGTAGGCCAAAATAAATGACCATTCAATCCGTTTGTTTGTTTTTTAAAGATAATGAGGATCTGGTTGGGAACGAGAGATTTAAAACGCCTTGTCCTTCTTATTGGACTAACATTACTTTATAGCCTAATTGCATCGTCCATTATGGTATAACCGACCAAAAAAAGCGAAATTCATTGCGTTGTTTTAAACAGCAGCAGCCTACTGTAGCTACAGTATATAGATTAAACAGTAGAGTGGGGGATTGCAGGTGCTACACGCAGGCTAAATAAAAGCACAGCATGCACAATACACCGGGAAAACTACCGGTACCGCCTGCGTGTTAATCAGTATAGCGGGAGCGTGGATGTTGATTGCACTGCGGAACGAAATCACACAACCGCACGCCCTCTGTGCCACATTTAGGCTAGCATCCCTGCTTCCCTCCCCCATCCATCCTACAGAATCCATCCATCCATACAGACACCAGCAACGGGGGTCTGTGAAGTCCACAGGTGTTGCCAAATAAAAAATGACACAGAATATATATTTAAACAGAATGTCTGTCTATCTATCTATCTATCTATCTATCTATCTATCTATCTATCTATCTATCTATCTATCTATCTATCTATACTGTATGCAAACACTGGCTGATGACAGTACAAACAGTAAAAGTGTAGATGTGAATCCTGTCCAATCTCTTGTAATCAATATCCCACGTACAGTATGTATGTAAGTATGTGTACTGTTGAAATTGATATGCCATACAGAAAAAGTTTTTTTTAGTTAACTTGACACAAACACTTGTCATTGTGATGGCACTGACATGTTCTTTGACATAAATATTTACTTTTGAGAGATAAACTAAGGATTTGAACAAGTCACGGGATTTTTCAGGTAATCCATTGTGTAGTGCTGATCGTACAGATTGTTTTGATAAATGCACTTACTGTTTTGCAAATATTTAGGATGATTCGAGAAATGTACCAAAGCGACTGAGAAAAACTGTAATAATTAATTCATGAATTATTATTGTTAGCGACCAATCCCCAGTTAAGCACGATCGTTGTTATTGTGCAAACTATCTTACATGCTATTGGCCTAACAGTGTGTAAATGTGCTGCTCTGTGTGTGCAGACACAGCGGGGGGTCTAGATGCATCTGTCCGACTGCCATGCAGTGCTCCTGGAAGTCAGTGGCGCTGCTAGCGTTAGCCTCCATAGCCATCCAGTACACCGCCATCCGCACCTTCTCCGCCAAGCCCTTCAGCGCGCTGTGCCCCCGTGGCCCCACCGCCCCACTGCCCACCGGGGGGCTCGCCCTCAACTGTGGCCTGGTGGCCCCGGAGGGGCCAAGTCCTGCGGGGCCGGACCGAGGCTGTGACGAGCTCCCGTCACCCTCCTCCTCCACCCCCTCACGGACCTCCTACAACATCAGCAGGAGGACCCACATCCTGATTTTAGCCACCACCAGGAGCGGATCCTCCTTCGTGGGGCAGCTCTTCAACCAGAACCCGGAGGTTCAGGGCCCTACTCTCTACAACACAACATGTAGCTGTGTGGTGGGGAACATGATCACAGGAGGTTCAGGGCCCTACTCTCTACAACACAACATGTAGCTGTGTGGTGGGGAACATGATCACAGGAGGTTCAGGGCCCTACTCTATAACACAACACGGGGCCTACACTCTGCAACAAAGATAATAGGGGACAGGATAGTCTAGTGGTTATTAGTCATAAAGTGAACAGCACACCCTTTTTTTTGTCAGTCTCATAAATAAGCAAACCAGTCTGTTGTTATATTAGGGTGTTCATAAGAGTTACCTGTGTGCAGCGTCAGGACCCTGGAGATGACAGATTCATGCTGTGTGTAATTATTCATCAACTGTTGCAGATCCAGCTGCTGTGCAGCACCTCCATGCTATTCTCTCTCCTGGGAGGCTTAAGAACAAGCTTCCACTCACTGGAACAGCTGATTCAGCATCAGCCAGTAACACACTGGTTATAGGGAAGGGTTCATCTCTTGCCCCACTGACCCTCGTGATCGGTGAATAAAGGGTCTATAAAGGACGCACAGACGTCCTGCTTGGAGCTATCGTTCACTCAGTGTTCGCTGACTGGATCACCTGACTGACACTGGATTGTGATTGGTCGGGCCGTGATATTATAACAAGCTCAGATTGACCGGCCGGTTGTGTGGCACCCAGCGCAGTGTTACTATAGTTACCATGTTGATGGTGCAGCTTAGATGGCGCAGAACCAACCCCTATAACCGTGGGAGAGCAGTGATTGGTGGGACAAGAAGCCTACAAGCCACGCCTCCTCGTGTTTTAGCTTGACAGCTACATTGTTTTTACTATTAGCTAGCAGTTGAATCAGCAAGGGGCCGGATAGTCTAGTGGTCTGGGTGGTCCATTCCCAGCCAGAACGTCATGGGTTTGAGCCCTGCATCCTTGAGCAAGATCCCTAATCCCTACATGCTCCTTGTAGCACTTGTAATTGTACTCATTATATTTCGCTTCGGGTAGTAGCTTAATGACCTGATGCACCAAAAAAGATTAGTCCAAAATAATGCCTGATTAGTACCTCCTGTCTTCCAGGTGTTCTATATGTTTGAGCCGCTGTACCATGTCCAGGCCGCCTTGCTGCCCCGGCTGGCCCAGAGCCGTAACCCGGCGGAGCGCAGAGTGATGCTGGGCGCTGCCAGGGACCTGCTGCGCTCCCTGTACCACTGCCACCTGGGCAGCCTGGAGAGCTACATCCGGCCCCGCCCCGCTAACCACTCCACCGACAAGCTGTTCCGACGGGGAGCCAGTAAGTCACAGTCGTCACTTACAACCACAAACTACTTTCATGGACATGACATGAATTTATTTATTTAACGAATACTCCTTTCTAAAGAAAATAACAATAACTGTAATTAAGTGTTATCAAAATTTTTATTGACGACAACGAGACAACACAAAAACTTGTTATTTTTATAGTAGAACGTCGGATACGTTTTCTATAGAGTTGCGGCAGAACATAACGGCAAGTGACGTAGCCTATATAGGGCCTGCATCATTTCACTGAGAAATGTGAAAAGCGCCTGTCCTGATTGTCCTGTTCAGCAACTTGATTGATGTGCAATCCAGCCAATCATACTAGTTTTGCTGTGGTGGCGAGGGCCTATAAGAATGCACAGAACACCATGTGACCTTTTAGTCTCCAAGATGGGATCCAAGTACCCAATCAGGTTACAAGCACCAAATTGGTCAATAGCCAATCAGGAGACTTTTATGAAATCCATCTGAAATATGCAAATTTCAGCTATTTGAACGGGGGATCGACGCAGGATGCGGGATTTGTTGCCATAGCGGCCACAGCAACAGATAAAACGCTAACAAGGCAGCTACTCTCGAAAACAGCAGTCACAAATACAGTATGTTATAGAATAAGGAGTAAGCACCAAGGCCAGTCTCCGTAGTCTGCCACTGTTTCTCCTCCCCAGGCAGAGCCCTGTGCTCGCCCCCGGTCTGCGAGGCCCCACTGGGGGCTGCGGAGCAGGGCCTGGCCCTGGCCGACGAGGGGGAGTGCGTGCGGAGGTGCGGGGCCCTCAACATGACGCTGGCGGCCGAGGCGTGCGGAGACACGCGGCACAAAGCCATAAAGACGGTCCGCATCCCCGAGATCAGCGACCTGAGAGCCCTGGTGGAAGACCCCCGACTCAACCTAAAGGTAGACCGCTCATCTACTCCCATGGGGGAAACGGGAGTGTTAATTTAAAGGTGCACGCCGCACTGCTAACAAAAAACAAAAAACCTCTGCCCTGGTTCACTGTTTACATGTTGGAAATGTTGGAAACTGTCCACACACACACAGTTGTGAGAGCTGTAGTGGGGAGGAGTAGAGAGAAATGCGATTCGCTCTGAGTCTCAAACCATCCATCCATCCATCCATCCATCCATCCATCCATCCATCCATCCATCCATCCATCCATCCATCGCCGTCCGCTTATCCGATGTCGGGTCGCGGGGGTAGCAGCTCCAGCAGAGGACCCCACACTTCCCTTTCCCGAGCCACATTAACCAGCTCTGACTGGGGGATCCCGAGGCGTTCCCAGGCCAGGTTGGAGATATA
>JAOEHI010052788.1:0-16150 GCA_025447815.1 Percopsis transmontana | reverse complement strand
GTGTGTGTGTGCGTGTGTGTGTGTGTGTGTGTGCGTGTGTGTGTGTGTGTGTGTGTGTGTGTGTGTGTGTGTGTGTGCTTGCAGGCAGCTGGACTACAACAATCTGACAGAGGTGAATAAGGGCTGGCTGTACGGCCTGCTGACCCTGCAGGAGCTGCACCTGAGCTACAACGCTATCAGCAGGATCTGGCCTGACGCCTGGGAGTTCTGCCAGAAGCTCAGCCAACTGTAAGTGGCCCTGTTCTCATCCAGCCTGCTCTCTCCCTCTGCCCTCATGCTCTATTCACACTCTGAACATCTCTTTGTAGCCCTCTGGTCCTCTCTCACACTCAGTACTGCAACACACACACATGCACACAAACACGCACACGCACTCTCTTATCCCCTGCCAGCACTGCACTTCATTGCTAATATTAAAGCTGTGTGGCTGCCAAAATATTAACCCCACCCCCACACACTCCAAGCATGCCATAAACATGATTGAAACATGTATGGACATTTTGTTAAAGATGCCGCCCTCAATTTGTGTAGAGAATTGCTCTTCTGTTTTAATACCAGCCTTACAAAAATGTGTTTTTGTTTTAAAGAGTGCCTGAGCTGAGTACTACTTTCCCCCCCTACATCCTATTGTGGACAACAGTAGGATGGGGCAGAAATTGAGAGTTCTGGGGTGCCATAACATAGATAAGGAGTTTACCTTTTAGCACAAACAAAATACAAATTTCATTATAGCAGCTTTAATATCACTCCACTGAAAATGATTCATATTCAATTTGTACTGATAATTCTCATACATCTAGCAGTGTGTAGGTTCTTCTTGCAGTAAACTCTCTTCTTGAGTGTTTACTGGATCAGTTCCAGTAATCATGCGTGTTTATTACGTGCAGGGCTAAAGTGTAAATGTCCCTTGTCTCTCTGTGGCCAATAGGGACCTCTCCTCCAACCTTCTGGCCCGACTGGAGGAATCTAGCTTCGTGGGCCTAAGCCTGCTGGACGAACTCCACATCGGAAACAACCACGTCAGCTTCATCGCAGACGGAGCCTTCCGCGGGCTCTCCCACCTTCAGGCGCTGTGAGTAAAGACTTTAAAAATACTCTCTCAACGTCTCCCAGCATTCAAGCGCAATTAGACCACTTTCGTTGTTTCTTTGATTTCTCGTTTGAAGCTCTCGAATAGAAATACAGTATGTAGGTTTTGTAGTACAAACTTGTTGAAGGTTTTGTTGTACGTATGGGCCTTAGAAAGCAATTAGCTCTAAATGCCCCCCCCCCCCAAGCACCACCATAAATCCTCTGCTTGAGTGAAAATAGTCTGCCTGATTTGTCTTTGGGTATGTGAAAAAGATTAACGTTTTGTGGTGTCCCGCCACCCATTAAAAAAAACTCTCCGAGGCACAACTGCGACCTCAACAAGCCAGGCAGCCAACCCCCCCTCACCCTCCAAGCCTGCCTGCCTTCCCCCTTTCCCACACAGAGGCTCTGTGACATTCCCCCCACCCCTCTTAAATACCAAATGTGTGCTGTGCCTGGTGAGGTCACCAGAGGGCAGGTGTGCAGTTGGTGGACTGGGATAGCTTCAGGGCTTTAAGAACCCCACCCCCTTCAACCCCAGTCGGTTATAACCAGGCCTGCCGAACAGGAAACTAGTTGTTTAGAGGCATTAGGGGAGCAGTGGGATGGGGGAGGTTAAGGCTTCAACAATATCTCCAGCGCATTGAATCCTACGACAAACACCTCTGTTAGCGCACTGCTCTGTTGTTTTATAGACTCTGTTTTAAAGGAACAGTCCTCGATTGTGTCTGTAATTACCCAGTTCCAACATTATTTGTCACCGCATAGAAACGCATAGAATTTCTCTGTAACAACATGGTCAGTTTGTATTTTAAAGGGACATTACTCAAGGTGTGTCTGGAATTACCCTTTGGCTGAAACGAGCATTACTAACTAGGGATGCGCTGTCTGGTTCCGATTTTCATAGTAAAGCTATTTGATTGCTCTAGGTCATTTAGATAGATATTTAGTTTTCAATTTACTCACTTAGCAATTTTCCTCTAGCCGCCAGCGCTCACGTTCGTCACCTTTTTACACTTTTACAAGGCAGCGTTTGTTTAACAGGACAGATTAAGCTAGATGAGAAGTCACTGGACTTGTGAAGTAGGGATGGGCATTTTTAAGCTAAAATACTTTTCGATAGATGCTGGGAACTGCTTGATTATTAATCTTCGGAGAGACCATTAACACTAGAACCGCCAATGTTCCAATAGCCCCTAGAACCGCTGGGGGGGGTAAATTTTACCCCCTGCCGCAAAAGCGTCAGCAATCGCGAAGATGTAATTTCTTGAAGCTGTTAAGTTGTTAATTGTCATATTTTTTTCTAAATAATAAGTAAGAATTGACGAAAACTATTTAAAATTGATTAAAAATCTCATCTCATCTCATCTCTCATACAAATACATTTTAAAATGCATCAATAAATTGTAGGCTACAGCAAACTAACAACTAAATAATTAACACATTTAAACAGCCTACATTAAGTAAAAGTTAAAGACTTATTTTGGATAATGTGTTTTTTTTTTAGTTGGGAACGGAGCTCGCTATTTATGTCAAATGTATAAATAAACTACAACAAAATAATTAACACATTGAAATTTAATTATCATTGAAGAAGAAAACAAATTTTGGATAATGATGTGTGCATTGCGCACCGGTTTTGAGCACAATTTTTGTGTTACTTGTGGTTACGCTGAAGGATAACTTATCTATCACTTAGCAAATGACAAACTGAACCGAGGTCGGCTCCTGGTCCTCAGACAAAGATTCCTCGTCAGGTGAAAATTACGTGTCAATTATCTCTCCCCCATCCGATTCTCCCTCACTCATGTCCTGGAGCATTAACAGAGCTACTTGGGCATTCATCTGTCTTCTGCTCCGGTCCGTGTTTCCAAATCCAAATCTAGTTTCAATATCCTATCTCTCTATCTCTCTATGTATGTATCTATCTATGTCTCTATATCTCTTTATCAATCAAATATAGACGTCTAAATACTGGGCGTTGCTAGGCAACCGTGTGTGGCGCTAATGTTGCGCGCAGCAATATACAGTGGTTTCTATGAGGGGTAAAAATTACCCCTCGGCGGTTTTAGGTATAAATTATTTTCTTTTTTTTTCCTTTATCCCACACCCTAAATCGCTTAATGAAAATCGATTAATGAACCCATTGTAGGTAAAATTATGAACTGAGAGATGTAGGGGTTTTATTTTAACAGAGTTGCATGCATTTTAAAACGCCAGTGGGGTCAAAATTACCCCTTGGCGGTTCTAGTGTTAACTCTGGCAGGGTTTCCCCAGAATTTTTTTAAAAGAGAAATGGGAATCAAAGTGCAGTGAGGAAGAAAAGGCGTGCCCGTTGCACACCCCGGCCGGAGGGAATTTTTTGAAATTCTGGGCTTCATTTGGTACACTCTGGTGGTATCTGGAGCAAATTGGACTATTTCTGCAAGCTAAAATTAACTGTTTTTATGCGTAGTTTCCCAAAAATGTTGACTTTAGTATGGAAATATGAAAAACCATAAAGTCCCAAGATTTCTCCATTTCTATTGCAGTCATAAATCATACTAGACCTTGAGGTCTGGTCGTCCTGTACAGTAGTGACTGTTTGGCAATACAAATATAAAACTGCCTTCAAAATTTTAATTTCCTACACTCCACAGACTGCTTGCAAGCTATACTGTATATACCCAAATTTGGAGTTACTTTACATTTGAAAACAGGAAGGATTGCACATTTTGTACTGGGAGGCCTCCTTGAAAACACATTGCATGCGACAGCCTGTATATAGTTCAAGGAAATTCCATTGCATACATTCAAAGTCCCGCAATGGTCAGAAGAACTTCCTCAGACTGACTGGGCTGCTTTGAATATAATTGTAAAGTCTTGCTGGTTCCTCCATTACACGAAATGTACAGCCACATATGTTTTATTAACAGCACAAGTGTAGTTATTTTGGGGCGTGGATGCTTGTTAACCATTTGTCTTTGTTTCTGTGTAAAAGAGATCTCCAGAATAATGAAATCTCTTGGACCATTGAAGATATGAATGGACCCTTCTCCGCCTTAGACAGGCTGAAAAAACTGTGAGTTAGCTCCCGCAAGGGCAGGATTTTTAAACATGCCATGACACAATGTACAAGTGAATAAATAATACAACATTCGAAGACTAATTAGACCTTGTCCTTTTCCCAGATTTCTTCAAGGGAACCGAATACGGTCCGTCACCAAGAAGTCCTTTTCTGGCCTGGACACGCTGGAACACCTGTAAGTCATCGTAGTGTTTCATTGATTGTTTACACAAAAATCTAAGCCGTAAACGAAATGATCTGATTCAGAATTGTTGTACCACTTGATGTGGTGACAGAGCATAAAGCCAGTGTTAGCTTTATAGTTGTGCCAGGCTATATTGATCACTGAGGTTAGGGGAGAATGCCAGAACTGTTTGTGTGGGTGGGTGGGTGTGTGCGTGCGCTTGTGCACATGTGCATACAAAAGCTTGCTGGCGGTAGTCTGAGAACAGCTGCATTTCATTCTAATTAACGTTTTTCCCAGCAGTGCCTTGGCTCAAAGGAGGCAATGTTGGGACTTTTCATGATTAACATAGCACACTGTTGCCCAAACTTTTATCATTCCTTGACTCAGGGAAAAAAATGTTTTTCCCCAATAGTGTTCGTCTACCAGATAGGAGTAAGTTTGATTGAATAGTTGACCCTGTTGCAAGGTTACCAACTGTTCTATTTTTCCCTTCTCAGAGATCTGAGTAACAACGCAATCATGTCCATCCAAGGGAACGCCTTTTCTCAGATAAAGAAACTTGAGGAATTGTAAGTATGGCAGTGTTTTGGATCTTGGCAATATACAGTATATAATAATATAATATATTGATAACATATCGATGTTACTAATTGTCTGGTATTTTGGTCAAAATGATCAATATCAAAATAAAATGTATAGCAAATTCTGAACGTATTAAGTATCAAAGTCTGTTCTACCTGAGTGAAACTTGGTCATGACATGCACTTTACTAAAGATTGATCACTTTATTTGTTGCTGTGAATACTTAATGGTAAATAAAAAAAAATAAAATCAATATTTAGTCAGATATTGTGATATTTTCACTTCGTAGAATTATGTCGTTACAGCACCAAAGATCTAAAAACACTGTGATAAAGCATCAGTAAAGATGTGTGTTTTGCATTGTGGATATTATTAACGTGTAGGAAAACTTGGGCTTTGAGCAGAAAATTGACTAATCCCTAGTATCCTCTTGCTAAACACCCAGTACCATCTTAATTTCTTTCTCCCAGGCACCTGAATTCTTCCAGCCTTCTTTGTGACTGCCAACTCAAGTGGCTGCCTGTGTGGGTGGTAGAGCAAGCCTTCCTGACCTATGTCAACGCTAGCTGTGCCCATCCCCAGATTCTCAAGGGCAAGAGTGTGTTTGCTGTCAGCCAAGATGAGTTCGTGTGTGGTGAGTGAAACACACAGACAGACAGCCATACACTCTTTTACCTGAAACTCTCACTGCACTTGCTGGGAAAAAAAAAACATTTATCTGTGACAGGTTTTTCTGTATTTTTCCTATTCTTCTTAATGAGTCCAGCAATGAGGGCGACATCATGGAAACTTGCTTGTGAGGTTTTCAGACACACTGTTTGGTGTTCTAAATAATTGCTTATAAAAAGTTATGGTTCTTTCCCCTCAAATGGTGTTATTTCAGCTGTCAGTGAAATAGTCTCACATTGTCCATTTTTGAATAGTGACTTGAGTACTACTATACATGGAAATGTGTTAATATATTCCATTTATTATCTCATCTTATCTCATTGGTATTATATGGTATTTTTACTCTTTGTTAACAAGATTTTCCATCCGTAATAAAGAATTAATCTTAAAGCACCTGCAGACAACTTTCAACTTCTTAGTTGAACCTAAATCAAATTGGCTACAAAAATACAACTAAATAACAGTAACAATAGTCAAACGTTATTTTTATTGTAACTTACAAAATAAAACATTTAACTTGTCCTACAATGCAAAATGCACATTAAAGAAGAATACTGTTAATTTTTGTTTCCCCAGACGACTTCCCCAAGCCACAGATCACGGTGCAACCCGAGACCCAGTCAGCCATCAAAGGTACCGACGTCACCTTTGTGTGCTCGGCAGCCAGTTCCAGTGACTCCCCCATGACCTTTGCCTGGAAGAAGGACAATGAGGTCTTGAACGACGCTGAGATCCACAACCAGGCCCACCTGCGTGCCCAGCAGGGCGGAATGGGTGGTGAGACAGAGGTGACAGAGTACACCACCACCCTGCAGCTGCGAAACGTGGAGTTCTCCAGCGAGGGCCGATACCAATGTGTCATCTCCAACCACTTTGGGTCATCGTATTCTACCAAGGCCAAGCTAACAGTCAATAGTAAGTCATGAGAGAGATGTGTCCTAAACAGCCAAACAGGTTTTGAGTTACTCAGTTGTCTCGCCCTAATGGTTTTTTTTTTATTTGAGTCAGGGAGATGTGAATAAAGTGGGGTCTGTACACTCTTAGAAAGGTTTATAATTTGGTAATCTGTATAGAGTTTTGAGTTACTCACAGTGCTTGTGATTCCCCCTCAGTCATGCAAGAAAGCATTGAACTACCTATTTTAATAGCATAACGCCATAAAAATATACTGTATATGTAGAGACCCCTCTGTAGCACATGCGCATCTTTCACAAATCTGCCTCTGGTTGCCAAAAAGAAGTTTACCAATAAGGCTAGCGTTTGCATCTACACTATTGGACCTTTAACCGTGAAGCTAATTTTAACAGCCTCTTCTTCTTAACCTATTGTATTGCCACAGCTCCTGTGTATTCATTTCCATTTCTGCTCATATTTCCAGTGCTACCTTCCTTCACCAAGATGCCCATGGACTTGAGCATCCGCGCAGGAGCGACGGCCAGGCTGGAGTGCGCTGCAGTGGGCCACCCCTCACCTCAGATTGCCTGGCAAAAGGACGGGGGCACAGACTTCCCTGCTGCCCGTGAACGCCGGATGCATGTCATGCCCGAGGATGATGTCTTTTTCATTGTAGACGTCAAGACAGAGGATATCGGTGTATATAGCTGTACTGCTCAGAACACAGCTGGAGCCATTTCGGCTAACGCTACGCTAACAGTTCTAGGTGAGATCTCAACTCTTTAACGAAGAGCTCTAAGATCTGACAATATTCTTTTCTACGCTAATTAATACTTAATTAATCCATCTGAGACATGACCACCTCCTTTATGTTCAAACTCCTCTAATGTGAATTTTAAGTAATGCGTTGTAAATGAATGAGTAGCTCCAAATAGTAATTGTTTGACTCCACTGAATCCACTGAAGACTAAAATGTAACCAACTGCTACATTGGGGTGAACGGCCCCTAATGTAAATGAGGAATAAATTAGCTTTGATTAAATAATTATTAACTCTAAAATGTGATTAAAGTATTCACACTAATTAATTTATATCCATTCAATCCATGACCAACTTTTTATGCGAAAAGGCATGAAATGTAACCTGTGTATAAATTACCTATTTTAGTAAATCTACAAATTAAACAGATCTTGATTCCTCCGTTTTTACATTGTTCTAATCTCTTGAGGGACACCGCTCAATTTATGTCTGGAATTACTCTTATGGTTGAAACCAGTGTTACAAAAACGTGCATGTCCCTCCCAGTCCCACACCTTCCCTGAACCTCTCTACTCCTCCTCTCCTCTCAGCCACTTACACTTTTGTATGCAGTTGTGATTTAAACACCAACTGTGAGCTGGGGCAGAAATTCTGGGATCTGGGAGCTATTTTTAGACTTACAAGCTAATATAATACGTACATGTTAGGTCAAAAGGCTTCCAATACGAACATTAAATATGTTTCTGCACTCCCAACACAGAAACTCCTTCTTTCCTGAGGCCTCTCATGGACCGCACAGTGGCCAAGGGTGAGACTGCCGTCCTGCAGTGCATTGCCGGTGGCAGCCCCCCGCCTAGGCTAAACTGGACCAAGGACGACAGCCCCCTAGTGGTGACGGAGCGCCACTTTTTCGCAGCCGCCAACCAGCTGCTCATCATCGTGGACGCTGCCGAAGGCGACGCTGGCAAGTACACCTGCGAGATGTCCAACGCACTGGGCACGGAGCGTGGGAACGTGCGGCTCGCCGTGCTGCCCAATCCCAACTGCGACTCCGGAGGGCAAGGCGTCAGTGGTGGGGCGGGTGTCGTGGCTGGGTCAGGCTCTGAGGAAGACGGCTGGACCACGGTGGGCATTGTGATCATTGCTGTGGTGTGCTGCGTCGTGGGGACCTCCCTGGTCTGGGTGGTCATCATCTACCACACCCGGCGACGCAACGAGGACTGCAGCATCACCAACACAGGTGAGGATACACCAGTCCAGTCCACTACCTGAAGGTACCGGCTCTCCCACACCGTAGTGGGGGAGAAAATGGAAATGAAGACATTTCATAATTATGAAAACGGTCCTGAAATAATTTCTGTATAAATAGTGGTGAAATAAAGGCGTGGTCTTGTTTTATATCAAACAATGTTCTAGACTAATAAAAGGCTTCTCGGCTTAGAAAATAATCTCATACAGGCATACGCCACGTCGTCATGTTGATTTAAATGTAGACGCACACAGATAATATTATGAGATTAAAACTCGATAACGTATTGTAAAGTGATCTATATGTCTACAGATTTGGTCGTGGATATATAAATACATTTGATATATTTAGTAAATATATACATATATTGAACATGACTCAGAACGGAATGACACAACAGCCTGTTGTTGATAACAGTTACAAGCTAAAAAATACCTTAATTTAAAAATGTTATTAAATCTGTATTTGATGTGGAATGGTGGCTCTTTTTTTTTTTTGCAGATGAAACCAACCTTCCTGCAGACATCCCCAGTTACCTCTCGTCGCAGGGCACTCTGGCAGACAGACAGGACAGCTACATCCCGTCTGAGAGTGGCAGCAGCCACCAGTATATGCCCTCATCAGTGAGCGGCTTCTACCTACAGCATAAAGACATGAACGGTACGTCTCAACACATCGGTCGATTTGTATCTTATTCACAATTGAGGACTCGCAGAATCAAAAAAAATCTTCTTTTGTCCCCATACAGGTCTTTGTCAGCTGGACACAGGAAGTGAAGCAGACCTAGAGGCTGCCATTGACCCTCTACTCTGCCATTATCAAGGTCCAATCAGCTCGCTGCTTTGCAGGGACAATGTGTGCTTGTCTGACCCGCTGGACACCTTCGCTGGTCAGCTTCTGATTTTGAACTATTCTCTACAACATTGTCAAGTGTTTTTCAGCTGACAAATAAGAAACTGGCTTATCAGCTGGCAAAACCAAATTTTTTTTTTCAACTTCTGTATTTACTTTCAGGCTATGCCTTCGACCAGAGGCCCGTCTGTATTGACTCGTACTTTGGCAGTCTAACCAGCTCCAAAAGGAGGGACTACTATCCGTGCGGGGGGGCCTTGACAGACCCCTTCGACCACTGCCCTTCCACTGTCCTCATGCAGCTCCCGAATGCCAGCCTCCATCACGGATCACCCCACCTGCAGGGAGACCACCCCCTGTCCTTAGAGAAGGTCGAAACGAGTGACTACTGTGGACCTCACCAGAGACTTTCCCCTTCAAACACATTCATGGGTATGTGATCTCGAGTCAGCTTCATGTTTTTTTTTTGCAGTATGTCATGGCCAATTATAATTATACTCTTTGATTGCGTTATGGCACCCATAGAACCGAATTATGCCCCAGCTCCCTGTTTATATTTTGAAACGCATGTCAGGGAAAGTGTGAGCAGCTGGGGAAGAGAGCTCAGGTATAGGAGAGGCGTTTCAAGCCAAAACAACAGTTTTTGTAACGCTGGTTTCAACCATAATGATAATCCCGGACACAAATCGATGGGAGTACCTTTAACCCTTGCAGTTATTTTTCTATTCTAGATGTTAGACTGGGTTTATTTTGTATGCTGGATTTTCTGAATATCTGTATGTAACCGTGTATTCCCTGTTCCCGCTTTAGGAACATTTGGGAAGGCTCCCTGGAGGCCACAGCAAGACCTGTGCCCAGGTTTTGGGCCACTGTCGCTGGCTACTCCTAACGGACTCACGCTACATGAAAACCCATACACGGCAATGGATACGTACTTGGACCACGAGGAACGGCAGCAGTCCAAAGACTCCCAATCGGAGCAGAGCTCCATTAATAAACTTCCCTTTGACAGCAAAAGGTCTGATGGCGTTCAGCACAGCAGTGTTAGCACATAGCTGGAAACAAAATGAAATGAGCTCCCCTCTGGGCTTTTTTCATAAAGTGGACAAATATTTCTACCTCAGTGAATAGACACTTTTACAGTAATCAGGCAAACGTGCATATCGTGAATGTATTAGGATGATGGATTTCCCTACAGACTGGCATGAGAAGAATATCGACAGCAAAGACTGTTCATTTTGGGATGCAATTTTAATGTAAGAATATCGATAAATATACAGTGTGTATATGTATGTATGTTTTATACAAACTTTATATTTTGTAAATGAATTGCCTACAGACAGATAATTTTTCCTTATCTTTTATGTACAAATGTTTTGTGCCATTCCACCCTGCCTGTTCAGTTATTCCGACATAAGTTTGTTTCTTTTCAATGAAACAACTTTTTGCACATTAGCTTATCGTAATAAAAAAACCTTAACATGTGCTGCTACGTACACATATGATACTACGAGTTTTCAATGTTCTTCCTGTAGCAAGGTTTGGCTTGGCTAGCACAAGGGTGGTATTGGACTGCCTTTTCTGAGCAAAACCACAGACCGCCAAGGACGGCAAATGCCTGTCATCAGCCCCCCCACGATGACGGAGAGAGAAGGAACACTAAGCATAGCTGTTGAACTCCATAGTAGAACTTTCCAGAGGTTGGTTTCACTGTGTATGGCTTCCAGTTCTAGTAGTATTGTGATAGCCTCAGATCCATATAAGGAAAGGTACCAGCAATGGATCATGACAGTCATAATAATTAGAACTAAAGGTATTACTATATAGGAGCACTGTGAAATACATTTGATTTTAATCTTAAACAGCTTTCTTCAATCATTTTTCTCTTTTTAAAAGTCCACTCATCAATAAATTGTAATAGTGCCACCAGAAATCTAAATTCCCGTCCCTGCTCACTGTTTATTTTTTTTCACTGTTGTGTACAGTTTAACACAACTGTACATAAAGGGGTTGTGCCTATAGGGGGAGGGGTGGAGAAGTGTAGGAGCTATTTACTCTGTCCCTTTTTGAAGGTACACTTGTGGTTGAAACCAGCGTTGCAGAAATGTTGTTGTATTGGTTTTAAATTAAAACAGTGCCTGTCCCTCTCACACCTGATTGATACTCCTCCCGATAGAACTACCCACTCTTGTGGCGAGTTGGGCTTCGAAGTATAAACACTGAGCTATGGTAGATATTTGTGAATCTGGGGATGCAATCGAGTAGGGTAGGTTTTTTTTTTTCTTTTTTTTTTCATATTCATGGTAAGAAGGATTCAGGCTCCTTGGTGGGTGACTCATTCCTAAAGCTGCCCCCAACCCACCCTCCCCCACCCTCTGGCTTTTTCACGTGTCGGTTTGTTGTTTCAGGCCTCCCCTTTTCAACATGGAGGGGGAAAAGGTGTGCTTGTGTACACAGGCTAGCTGTTGAAACTTGCTCTTGGAAAGCATCATGTGGCCTCCTGGCCTGCCACAGTGCGTGCTGTGTTTATGAAAAGGCAGATTCACTGCAGCGCTATATGGCGGCGGCGGCGGTAAATTTTTCAGGGGATTTAGTTGGACATGTGTTTCAGTCTAGTGTTTAATCTACCAGTGTGTATTTGGATTGTAAAGCAGTAAAATGTTTTCATTTTGCAAGTATCTGCCTCTAAGGGTTCTGTGTTTAGTCTCACACTTTAAGTCTGTGTATGGAAATGTTGACGACAGGGTTTTCTTTTCTCAGGATTCATTATTTGGTTCCTTTTGCCTGAGCAGTGTTTAACTACACCTGGCTGTTGGCTGTGCTACGCTGGTTTGAGTGAATTCACCCCACTGTAAAGGAATGAAGGGGTTTTGTTGGAAGTCATGCCAGTTCTTTGAGGAGGCTCCGATTAAGACAAGATGTTGAAACCACACACACGTCCAAACACCTGGAACACAGCTGCTTTAGGCACTTTCAAGGACTCTTCGATTTCACATGAATCACAGTATCTCATTCTCAAATCATGTGGGTTTAGAAGCAGGAAACACGGTCAACAAACTTGACCCTACAGGATATGAAGTTTGCATAAGCTCAGAAGTGATTATTAATCAACTTAGTTAATTGTTTAGGCTTATGGTGACGCTATGCAGTTAAGATAAAGTTAGTGATAGTTTTATCAGTGATCGTTTTATCCTCTCAGAATAATCTGATGAAAGTCTTAAGTACAGTATGTGTGAGCTGATGCAATAAGGTGTATATTATATTTAGCTGCTATTTCTGTTTTAGTACAGTATGGTGGCGAGTTTGAAGGGAATGTCCATCATTTAAAGGATGGGTTCCCTTTGTTTTTTAACCCAGACCTTGGGTTAAAATTATGTTTGATGTTTCCCATCATTTATAATGGACAGTAGCACAACCTTATTGATGTAGTGGAATGCTTATGCTTTCAGAAAACATGAGTAATATCCTTTTTGTTAACATGACTCGCAGTGTAGTCAGACTCGACAAAACGACTTTCCCATATTCAATGTTTTAATAAGGTTAGGGATCTTGTTTAATCTTGGATTTGGGCACAGCAGCCTTTAGGAGTCACATTCCCTGCACAATGGCAGTTTAAGTATACAAGGGCATACTTGGAGTATGTTAAGAAATGTTGAATATTAGTCATTCACATTGCCCAGCCTGTTCCAAACAGTCTGGGGTATCGCAGAGTGATCTTCCAACTATAAGCTTGGTTCCTTAACCTTGAGGTTTCACACTAAACTAAACTATCTGTTATAATTAAAACTGTGTATGGTATTAACCTACGAACATGTTGTTGAGGCCGACACTGTTTATTTATGCTTCTCTGAAATTACTGCAATCAAGAAACAATGTGTCCTAACAAGGGGAGTGTGGGGGAGGTTTCCACTGTGAAAGCAGTAGTCTCCTGTAGAGAGTGCAGTTGACTACAGCCATTGAATTTCCAGCCCAGGGGGAAAGAAAACACTGGCCAGATTGCAGAATAATTTCCCCTCTTTGATTTTGAATACAGAGTACTGAGAGAGGAAGTTGACTATTCCTCCAAACCACTGATGACTGGTAGACAGGTGCTTGAGTCCTCTATACGCCTGGTCTCATATCAGCTTCTGATCTTGACTTGCTGATCACTCACCGTTTACAAAAAGACACTGAGCCTAGGTCACTTACTCCAGCAAGTTTGGGCCTCTGTGACTAAGCTAAGAAAATGAATTTAATATGCTAGGGCCTTATCTAATTGCCAGACACTGGGTTTCGTAGCTAATTTGCCTCATTGTTGCCAGATGTAGTGACATGGAGACATGGAGTTTATTATAATAAATAGCTACAGGCAGCTCACAGAAATGATCTGTTCAGTTCAAGTTCAAGAAATCTTTATGTATAACTAACTTTGCACTACCTCAACAGTAGTGCAAAGGTTATTTTCAGTTGTTCAACAAAGGTAAACTCCAAGATTCTATTATAGCATTTCTAGAATCCCAAATTTCCTCCACAGCTCACTTATTAGAGAAGATGTGAGCCTATGCACTTTGTAGGGGGAGTAGAGGAATGCAAGTTTTAAAAATTTATTTCAATGGCAATTCCAAACACAAATCGAGGAGTCACTGTTTAATAATATATTCTCAACAAGGAGTAATTGGTAAAAAAGTTGTTTATGGTTTAAAGGATTAAAACCTCCTAGATTGAACTTTATGCTTTGTCAGCACAGCATGACTTTAGACAGAATTGCATTTCTATGGGACATACTGTAATACACTACTATTTATTAACAAAAAATAAAAGAAAAAGAAAAACTTGGGTATTTTAGATAGGCTACATGCGGAAATCTATGTTCCTATCTGTAATTAAAACATTTGGGAAGCACTGATCTAGTATGCTCACATGAGTAGCCATCGCTACAAATCATTCCACTGATACCTTCAGAACCCCTCGGTCCTCGACCCCAAGTTTTTGCATCTTGCAGATGTTGCAATAAATCACTGTCTCACCCTGCCTCTGCAACTGGCTGCCTGACAAATGTTCCACAATAACTTAAGCCCCCACCCAAGCCTTTTGAGAATAATAAGGGAGAAGGGTTGGCGGAGGGGTACCTGGAATTTCTAAGCTGGCTGCTTGTAAGGATAACTATAAACTCCCAGCCATGTCAGCGCAGGTGGAACCCTGAGGGGTCATAAATGGAAATATTAAAAACGCCCACTTGGCGTTTCTCAATAAACTTTCCCCCGACGACACCCCCAGCAAGCTCTTCGTTGTGACTACTTCCACACAAAACAAAGGGCTAAATTAGTCAGACTGCCCTATGGACTGCCCTGTGGATAGCTGTAACTGACACCCTCCACGCCTGTAAAAAGACAAAACCATAATGGTCGAGAGTTTTGAGGTTCAGGCTATTGTGTAGTAGTGTATAATGAGGGCCAGTAGAGAATGGATGTTGAGATACAGTATGAGGGCTGTGTTGAGCTAGCCTACCTAGGTACAGCTTACATGTCAGCACCACTTCAACATTCTTATTGTGTCCAATTGGACCATGGCTCTGGTGAAAAGAAACTGTGAAAGTTCTGTTGCACCATGTGAAATTACACCTGTATTCCTTTTCTATCTGAACAAATATTATCCGATTTAATATTAAACAGTCTCAACAGACACAATCTCAGAATGAATATTAATATCAGCTCTGCTTTTCCTGGGTTCCTATGGTGGAAAACATCAATGAAATAATCCCAAACAAATTGCCAATAAAAAGGTATTTGTTCTCTAGGTTTATCCCCACTCAAATTATAGGGCCGGACAAATCCAGACTAGTTAAGTCTATGACTTGGGGGCATCTTTTTGAGCGAGAGAGGAGAAAAATGAGAGGTGACCTTGCTTGTTTAGTTTAAACACCAGGTGGTTAACTCACCCTGTCAACACAATTGACATTCCAGTCTCTGCATTCCTTATAAAAAATAACCTACTGTAACGAGGGTCAACGCTTTAATGTTTTCCCTGCCATCGATACAATCATTGTATCAAAAGCTGTCCCTAAAAATGTGTTCTGGATACTTCACACACTAGTTAAACACACAAACGCCAAGTGTGTCCTTGACCTGTCTTCACAAATTGCTCTTCCCCTAACTACACAAAATTCTTACTCTATACGAGTTTACCAACACAAGTATGTAGTCCACAAGGAAGAGGTAGAAAACAGTATAAGCCTATGAGAGTTGTAGGAGCAAGGGTAGGTGTGGGAGGAGAATGCGCTGTTGGGATTTCAAACTAAAACAATGTTTTTGTAACGCTGCTTTAAAATACAAGTGTACCTTTAATTAAATGGCCCCTTGGTGTGTTAATCAAACACCCATATAACTTACATGTAGCAGAGAAGCTTTTTTCAGATGTGTTTTTTTCGAAAGAGAAAGCCTCTTGCCGACAATGAGCAAACAAACACCAAAGGATTGTAATTTGAGGCCAAGTCTTCTGTCAACAGCTTGAACAACTGAGGGTTAAGGAAGAAATGGGGGAGATAAATTGAATGAAGAGAAACACCAACATGGCGCAGTGTTGATCGGCCCCCACTTTGCTCTCAAAAGAAATATCTCGCCTTTGTTGAGTTGAAGTGCTCTTTGTAGAAACCAAATGAGGGAAGAGATAGGGGGAGGGTCTGTGTGTTTTGCTAAGTCAACCGGCCTGCTGTTTATTGAGACTCACAGTCGCCAAATGGTGTAGGGTTTAATGATGAACCAAATGTCTTGGTGAAACCTCATCTCCATCTCATCTCATCGTCGTCCGCTTATCCGGAATCGGGTCGCGGGGGCAGCAGCTCCAGCAGGGGACCCCAAACTTC